>CM044009.1:73224541-73418564 GCA_024085815.1 Flaveria linearis
ATTCAATCTTCCAATTTTCGATGATGATGTGCCCTTCTCCAATTCAACAACAAACTTCATTCCACCTGCCCCGTACCATCTGAGCCTATTGTGCCTCCTGTCACCACATCTGTTAATGATACTTCAGTCAGTGTTGCTTCTTCCTCATCTTCATTTGATCTTCCTCCTCCACCTATATCAACATCACCTTCTTCATCTCCTTTACCGAACTCTTCTTCCCCACTCAGCTCATCATTTAACCAACCATCTACTGATATCCCTTCCATGACTGTGGATTTCAAAACTTTGAAAGATCATCCACACGACAACATAATTGGTTCCATTACTGATGGAGTTCGAACACGGAGTCAATCTGGATTGATCAACGTTTGCTTGTTTTCTTGCTTTATATCTCAAACTGTTCCTAAGAACGTTCATGCAGCTCTCCAAGATCCCTGCTGGGTAGAGTCGATGCAATTGGAATTGCAACAGTTCAGAAAACTACGGGTGTGGACCCTGGTGGATCTTCCACCAAATAAGTATCCTATTGGCACGAAATGGGTTTTCAAGAACAAGCCTGATGATCGAGGAATAGTGGTGCGAAACAAATCCAGATTAGTAGTTCAAGGCTTTGCTCAAGAAGAAGGAATCGACTACACAGAAGTTTTCGCACCTGTCGCCCGTCTTGAAGCCATTAGAATATTCTTAGCGCACGCTGCTCACAAGCAATTTAAAGTATATCAGATGGATGTCAAATGCGCATTTCTCTATGGAGACATTGATGAAGAGATATACGTGTGTCAACCCCCAGGATTTGAAGATCCAGATTTTCCTGACAAAGTATATAAGCTTGATAAGTCACTTTATGGACTTCATCAAGCTCCTCGGATTTGGTATGAAACCCTGACACAGTATCTCTTGAGCAATGGTTTTACACGAGGCACCATTGACATGACTCTATTCAAAAGAGAGGTAAACGGTGAGATGTTGATTGTGCAAGTTTACGTTGATGACATTATTTTTGGTTCTTCAAATACTCAATTATGTCGGGAGTTTGAGGAGGTCATGCGAAACAGATTTGAGATGAGCATGATGGGAGAGATGTGTTTCTTTCTCGGGCTGCAAGTTGAACAAAAACCAGATGGAATTCTTATTCATCAAGAGAAGTATATTAAAGAAATTTTGAAGAAATTCAAAATGGATGATGCTGCTTCTGAGATGACTCCCTTCACGGCTCAGACATGTCTCACTCCGGATGAAAACGGCAAACCAATCGATCCTCATCTCTACAGATCCATGATTGGCTCTCTCATGTACCTGACAGCAAGTCGTCCTGACATAACCTTTGCTGTTGGATATTGTGCTCGATACCAATCAGCTCCTAAAGAATCCCATGCCAAGGCAGTCAAACGAATTTTTCGTTACCTAAAGGGATCTTCTCGTTTAGGACTTTGGTATCCTTATGGTGGGAATTTTGACCTGCACGCTTATTCTGATAGTGATTCCAACGGCTGCAAATTAAACAGAAAATCTGTTACTGGAGGTTGTCAGTATTTGGGAAACTGCCTTGTTTCTTGGCAAAGCAAGAAACAGACTACAGTTTCTCTCTCAACAGAAGAATGCTTGAATCGCTCAATACCAAACACACACAACCAACACTAAGAGAAGGATGATCAAAATAACACCAAAAAGCTTTCAAACATGGTTTTAATGATGAACAACAGTGAATGAATTGAAATAAGCTCAATGTATTCAGAAATCACAAGCTTACAATAGCCTCTTGCAACAATAATACACGATTAGGGTTTCTTGCAAGGATGCCTAACAATTAGACAAAAGAAATCTATATATAGCTGTCATAGTTTCGCATATAGTTTCGCTGTAGGCGAAACTATATAGGCGAAACTATAGTTTCGCCCGACAGCTAACATATAGACTTGCACTAAACAAACTTACAAAAGGAAACTAACAAAGATCCTATTACAACGAAAGATAACAAAAACTAATCCAATGGTGAGTCCAACCTATCTTGATCTTCAATACTCCCCCTAGGTTGGATCTCACCCATTCTTCTTGGCTTTATGTCTTCATTCAGCTCCAGCCTTCTCGGTACCTGCACATGATGTTTCCGGATCAGCTCCTGCAGCCTTACTCTGTTGAGCCTCAGCACTTGATCTTCTTTGGTTGCCTCCTGCCTCATTGGCTCCATCAGGATGAGCACTAGCTTGTGCAAATTGTTTTGCTAAATCCTGAATGTCCATTTGTAAATCATCCTCAGCTCTAACTTTCTCTGCCAGCGCTTTCACTTCAGCTCTCACTCCTCTAACTTTGTTCACTACAATCATGAACAAGCTAGCTTCCCTTCTCGTTTCTTCTCCTGCCCCTGCCTTAATATGGTTCTCACATAGAACCAGTAGATCATCATCTGAAAAACCAAACAACTCCATCGGGTCAAAGATTCGGTATTCAATTCCACCCTTAACTCTGATAACAGCCTCCCCCGTCTGATTGTCATAAAACCACTTCTCAAACTCTTTCAGACGCGAGGGGGACGGATCTGCCAATCTAACCCTTTGAACCGTCTTAGGAGGCTTCACGCTCAACACAATCCTTCCCTTCCCAGTAGCCCAATCTTTATCTTTCTTTGATCTTTTTCTTTCTGCTTTCATAAAACCGAAAGCCTCAAAGTTATCATTGAGCCCATGTTGGATTTCTTTTTCTAGAAATCTGGCTCTTTCACTCAAGTGTGCTCCAAGTAAAGGCAAAGATGCCAACCTTCTCAAATCCCATTTTGGCAAGGTCTTGAATGCCTTTCTCTTGTGAAGATAAGTGATTCCACCCCCTCGCCTTTTTATCATAAACATTTTCAAGTCGGGGTTGAACTTCCAGCTCACTATCTTCTTATCAGCCTCTTTCTTCTTCAGACTCTCCATATTCTGAAACAGTGGAGTTAACTCTTCAGGTTCCTTTTCTCTTACAAACCAATCACTCTTCTCCATCTCAAAAATATCATTTTCATTTTCACCCTTCTGTATCACATATGTCAAAGGCCGTTCATCAACCTCATAGAACTCAGGCTCTGAGTCATAATCTACCAACTGCTCCTCATCAACTTCTTCATCCACCAGACCCTCCTGAATGGGTTGTTTTCCCATTTGCTCTTCACCGGTAAAATCTCCAAGGTTTATTCCCAAATCTACAAAGCCAGCATCAACCACATCATCGTCAGTTTGTAAATTCTCCATCTCAGGATCTCCAATTCCTTTTCCAGACCCTCCAGCTTCTTCTGTTGCTGCTCCCGAGGTGCCCTCTCCTGCCTTCGAAGAAGTACCCACAGACAGGAACGGGTACTTGGATGTGTCAGTTAAATCATCTAACTCATATTGAGTTAGCTGATTCGGCAGGCCGGCGGCAGCTTTCAACTCGTTTACTTCCTTCAATAACCTTTTGATCAATTGTTTTGATCAACCAGCATTTTCTTCATACCATCCAGCAATTCATCCTTTTGTCTCTCCCTCATCTCCTGATTTGTCAGCTTAGTCTTTATCATACTTAGTTCGTTAGAGAGAGAGGTGTTGAGATTTCGGATCACATCCTCGTCTAAACTAGTGTGTCTCTCAGATTGTGGAGGCTCAGAAAATGTCTGATGTTTCTGTTTTGTCCTTCTCTCTTCCTTTCCGGTATCAACCGTCCTTTTTGACCTCTTTTCTTTTTCCATTTTTGCTTTAGCTGCCATCTCTGCCACTTCTTTCTCAAAGTTGTAATCCTTCTCCTTGGCATATCTCTTTCTCTTCTTTACTGCCTCCGACTCAGTTGGTCTAACTTCCTCTGTTCGTCTCGCTTCAGACTGGATCACCTTCCTGATATAATCCCATCGATCAGGAGTATACATGTTTTCCCATAGAGAGTGATCCGACCACTGAAGTCGTGCCTTATGGCACAGCAGTCGGCAAAAATTCTGGTATTCATAGACACTAGATGCTTGACCTCTCCATGCCTCGGAATGTTGGGAACTTGATCGTCGATGATCATTTGAAGAAATCGGGGATAGAGCAGCCATTTGTCCTTCTTCAAAGCCATTACATTTTCGGCCATGCAGCTAAATATGAGATTAGAAATGTTAGCCTTCTCACCTCGGCAACATATAACCATGGCTTTTGCCCAGTCTAAGTTTAAACCATCTGATCCACCTTTTCGGTGATCTAAGCACATTATGAAGACATGGGCAATGTACCTCCACTCCTTGGACAGAAAGGATTTCTTGATTTCCTTTCTAGTCCCAAAAGGAGGACCTTCATATCCCATAGTTAAGAAGGCATCAAACACCTCCTGATCAGACAAATCAATATCACCTCCTGTGTCTTCTTCTAATCTCAACACCCTGGAAATAACATCTTCTGTGATGTTCACTTGGTGGTCCAGAACCTTGGCTACAATACTCTCCGAATCTCCCCTTGTGATATACTCAGCAGTTCTCCAGAAATCTCGAATGTGTAGATCATAAATAGTCGTGGAATGAGATATGGCGAATGCTATAGGAGATCTTTGTAGCCATCTAATGCAATCTCTGAATCCCGCTGCTTTAGGATGTGAGTCGTCTAGAAGAGCAGTGATATTGTTTCGAACATCAAACTTGAGGTTTGCCATTTTTATCTGACAAACAAATACAACCGGTTAGGAATTATATTAGAATTCAAATATTTACAAACGTAATGTAAATAATCAAATTGTGATAAACGAAAGAAATACAGATATATACATGTATATTTAGAATGAATTTACAGATTAAAATATATATATATATATATATATATATATATATATATACATGTTTCCACTGCACATGTACACGTGGAACCACCTTATTTCTCAATCGCTTCTCCTTCCGATCGTTGATTGCCAATGGTTGCTCTACGTAATTAAGTCGTTCGTTGTAAGGCCCCATTCTCGGGCACCTCACAATTGGACAATCATCGCATTATTACTTAAAACATTACATAATTTATAAATCAAGCAGCAGAATCGAGTTAGCAAAAGCCATTCATTTCATTTAAAGTCACTGTTATTAAGCAATACAATATTGTTTATCAGTAACAAAAGAATTGTTTAGTTGCATTACAAAGCAACAATAACATCAAAATATCATACGCATTTGTTCATTTCATACTCTTTTATTATCTTTCACTTTTATTCAGACCAATGTGCAATACCCCGAACATTGTGCACGGAGCTGATGCTGGGCCTGTGGTCTATAATTAGACCACGAACATTGTGCATGAAGCTGACGCAGTCACCTAGGGTATGCTACAAGGGTCCCATCAATCGAAATGATTGACCATGTGTGCATCCTTCAGGTTAGCTAAACCGCACACAGTTGAACTAACGACAACATGGTCGTGCACTTCCATTCATTTGCTTGCAAGACTTTCATTCTTTCATTTATGTTCCACTTTTCTTCATCATTAATCTTTCACTTTTATTAATGATAATAATTTACGTTTATGATCATAAACACACCACGTAAAATCACATAATAATAGATAATATGGAACATAAGAACAGCTCATAATCACGCATAATATAAACAATCATAACCCTAAAGTCAAACTAGGGTCAAACTGTAATCATTCTGTTTTCTCCAAAATTACAGAAATTTCTAAGTGTTGGGCGGTTTAGCACTATGCAGGCGCATGAGGCCTGTTTAGGGGTTTTTCAACTATGCGGATGCATGGGCTACTTAGGCGTTTCAACACTTAGGCACATGAGCCACTTCGGGCGCATGGGCATTATTTGGGCGCATGGGGTATACTTGGGCGTCTGAGCCTAACACTTAGGCGCATGAGCTACTGTTCAGGTGCATGGACTTACACTTAGAATTTCTAAAGCAATAGTTGCGCGCATGGGATACTGTTTGGGCGCATCAGCCACATTTAAAATTTCTAAGTTAATTTTCTAGGCGCACGACCACACTTAAAGTTTTCTAGGGCAAATTTCTTGGGCGCATGGGCCCTGTTTGGGTGCATGACCACTTACATATAAGTTTCTAAGTGATTTTTTAGTCCCAAACATCTCCTTAATATATTCTAAGATTCTCAATACCATTCTAAACATCAAACAAGCATGAACAACCATAAAACATCAACATACAAACATAAATACTTATGGGCATACATACAACTTTTGTAAAAAACATTTATATACATTTTCAGCCCCAAATAATTTATAGAACATGTAAAAGACGGGGTCTAGAACTCACCTAGGCTGCTTCCAAGCTCACTCCTTCAAACTTGAACTTTTAAAGATTTCTAACACCTAAACATGTCAAAACACATAACATGAACACATATACACACATAAGAACATGTAGAATTCGGTTACATGGTAAAAAATCCTTAAAACCGAACCAAAACTCATAAAAATACTTACCAAATGCGACTTCAACTTCTTCTTCTTCTTTTATCCGAGAGAACTTCAAGTTCTTGTTTCTTCTTCTTTTTGGTTCGACAAAAGCAGTTAGGATGTGTGCTAATATGGGCGGCCATACCCATAATATATTAAAATATTTGACTTTTGTACTTATTTACACTTTAACCCCTTCCACTTTATTTCCTTTTCTTTTCCTTTTATATACCTTTTGTTTCCTTTTCTTTTGACCAAGTTTCCGGGTGTTACATTCGTCCACCTCGATGTCCTCCAGTGATACAATCATGTCTTCATTGGCTAAGCACTTTCTCAAATGAGATACATGGAATGTCGGATGAATTTCACTTAACTCATCAGGCAGTTCTAATCGATAGTCCACCTCTCCTACTCGTGCGATGATTCAGCAAGGTCCTATGCATCTTGGGCTCAGCTTACCCCTTTCCAAAGTGAGACCTTCAACATAACTCTATCACCCCGTTGAAGTCGATCGGTCTACGCCTTTTGTCGGCATATGACTTTTGTCTATCCTTTGCCGCTTTCATAAACACTTTGATCTTTTCTAACTTTTCGTCGTAGCCTCGATCACCTTGATACTTCCTAATTCCTTCTGCCCAATGTCTCCCTAACATACGGGCGTCCTACATCTCCTACGGTATAGCATCTCATATGGTGGCATGCCAATGCTGGCATGATAACTGTTGTTGTATGAGAATTCCGTTAGTGGTAAGTGATCATCCCAACTTCCTCCAAATTCAATCATGCATGCTCGGAGCATATCTTTGAGCGTCTGAATCGTCCTTTCAGACTGACCATCTGTCCAAGGATGGTAAGCCGTGCTAATGTGTAGCCTCGTCCCCATAGCATCATGTAATCTTTTCTAAACTTGGATGTGAACTGGGTGTCATGGTCCGACACGATAGACACCAGCACACCATGACGAGCTACAATCTCCTTGATGAACAGATTCACTACTCTCTCGGATGAGTATGTCTCGCGGATAGGTAGGAAGTGAGCACCCTTTGTCAGACGATCAACTATCACCCAAATGGTATCGTACCCCCCTCTCCGTACGGGGTAACTTCGTAATGAAGTCCATGGTGATGTGCTCCCACTTCCACTCGAGTATATCCAATGGTTAGATCTTCCCGTATTGCTTCTCCTTCACTTGCAAGCAAGTGAGGCACTTTGTAAGGCCCCGTTCCCGGGACGCTTATAGCTGGTCGATCATCCCACTAAAAACACATAATTATATAACTTTACTAAAATCATGCAGCGGAAACTTTTAAAGCAGACATTTCATTTCATTATAAAGGCTTTTGCAAAACAATACATCGTTAATCAGTTACAAAATACATTGTTGCATTACATCACAAAAGCATTATATGAATGGATACCATCCAAAAGAGCTGAGTAGTCGCCCCGTGCCATCCTCAGCAACATACCTGCCAACTGGAAACACATCAAAGTCAGCGTTGCTGAGTGAGTTCTAGTTTAATAAAACATACTTTTCTTTTGATTTAAAACGTTCTTTACTTCCTTTCAAATCATACTATACTTTAGAACGTGATCACACATCGTACGTACATATAGATAATATCATTATTATCTTCATCATTCGTTCGTTAACTTTCGTTCGTTCAACGTACATCATTATCATTCATTTCTCATTCGTTCATTTCATACATTCGTTCTTTCATAATTATCTTTCTCATTCATACTTTCGTATATAATTTTCATTGTCTTTTACTTTCTTTTCTCTTACTCTTTTCTTGTACTTTACATTCATCAGTTGACATACATCATATATACATACTGCTAATAATTATTATTATTATCTTCTTCATTCGTTCGTTCATTCATTCATTTCTTCACACATTACTCTTCACTACTCGAATCTTGTCTCATGCAATATCCCCGACTCATGCTCGAAAGCTGATGCTGTGCCGGGGCTTGTACACAAACCCTAGACTCATGTCCGAAGACTGACACATCACCGGGATACGCGACAAAGATCCCATTCGAGTCAATCACATGGATTGAACTCTAACCGAGTCTGTTGCAACACAAGGTCGCTCACCTCATTATCTCGTCTCATGCAATATCCCCGATCATGTCCGAAGACTGATACTGTGCCGGGGCCTGATAAACAAACCCCCGACTCATGTCCGAAGACTGACACAGTACCAGGATACGTGATCCACTTCTTATTCATCTAGATCCTTTCTCATGCAATACCCCCGACTCATGTCCGGACACTGATACTGTGCCGGGGCCTATAACCAAACCCTGACTCATGTCCGAAGACTGACATAGTAACGGAGTACGCGACAAGGACCCCTTTCGAGTCTGTTGCAACAACAGGGTCGCTCACCCCATACATTTGCTTGCAAGCCTTTCTTACTTTCATTCATTCATTAACGCATGCATTCTTTCTTTAAGTTCCTCTTTTCATATCTTTCACTTTACGTTACATAATACTTTTCAATGATTCATTAACGTAACACGTAAAGCCACAAGAAAGATAAACATACATCATAATAAGGAACATCACACATACAACATTAATCACACAAGGCAACATCGCACACCCATAACTGTTGGATTTCGGTTCTAACTAGCGTAGCGGAAGCATGTAATAATTATAAACAATAGCATATTAAAATTTTTCTATCAACCGAAATCTAACCCATGAATCAACTCGTCAAACAAAAGCTCAAGAGAAGGAATAAAAATTATACCCTTGATGATTTCCTTGAAGATGAAGATGAACAAGATTCAAGTTAGAATCTCTCTATCCGGGAAGACACCCAAAGTTCCGACCTCGAATAATACACTTTCTTGAGATTTTAGCCTTTTGCTTCAACCCAATAACACCCAAATATTTGTTCCCTTTCTTCACTAAATCACAACACCACCAAGCCTTTTGAGTTGTGAGTTCAATGTTTAGTAGTTGTAGAGATTAAGAACAATCATTTTGGAAGAACAACCAATGTATTTTGGAAGAATAACAACCCAAAATGATGCTCTAGTTTTTCGTCTCTTTTTCACTTTTAAAGGACGTGTGTGTGTGTGTGTATATTTGGGTCAAAGGAATCTCTTTTAGGCAGACAAGAGGCATGTGTGTTTGTGTTGTTGAGTTGTAAAAGAATGATTGTATACATAATACATTTTGTCCCTCACATGATTCATTAATTAAAAGTGGGAATCTTACCTTTTCTTTTCATCTGTACATGTGCGTAGAATATATACATATAAATAATTTAGAAAAATAAATAATAACATTTAATTAATTACTAGTTAAACATTTAACCAATTAATTAATAAACACAAACACATAATTATTTATTTAGACCATTAACAAATGTCTAAATATTTAATCTCTCTATCAAAGTGTATTAAACGATTATCGATCGGCCTTTGCGTGTGACCGAATAGGATAAATGGACTTTATATATTATTCGTGTTATGGGCATATCTTTGAATCATAATGCACCATGGTCAAACATCTAGCCAACCCATGTGCAATTATCCAACAGACTCCCACTTGCACAGACATGATAATATCGGTTTGTCACAATGACATACCTAGTATAACCAATACATTAGTATGTTATACTCCTATTAGTTTGCGTACATCATTTATCCTTTTGTTCTAGATATCCAATTTGAACGCGTGACATGGTTAAATGTCAATCACAAACGTTCAAGATTATGTTTCCCGATATAGATTTGTTGTGATCAAAATCGACTGCAATCATCACGATTCAGTACTAGCATGGCCATGCATTTATTATCAGCACAAATCAACGAGGGGCCCAAAGATATCTCTTCAACCCGCTTAAGGAAGAAGGAACAAATTGTTTTGACTATATAGACATCCATCACACTTCATGTCATACCCAATCCACACCCTTATGGCTGGCATTTACGCACAGCGTTAGACGCAGATCAAAGTATGACACTAGATGTGTCAAGATTCTCATATATCTCCACTTTAGGATAAAAGTGTTGCCATCTTAGAATTACTTTGTGACTTAAAACCATGAAGTAATCTCTAAGTGTGGTCACTCCAAAACTTTGAATCAATTATCAAGTTCCTCATGAATGTAGTGTCATATAAATCTATATAACTACACTTCATAGCAGCCTTAATTCAAATCTCTCTCCATAAGAGAATGACCGACTGTGGAAATTTATGAATTAATATTCAATGGAGTTTAAAACATGCAAATAGAACATAGTAATATGCAATGAAATGATCGCATCACGCGTATAATATAATCTCGATATAAAAGTCATCAAATCAATTGCAATAAACTATTACATAATGTTCTAAGTGTCAATTAACATAATTAATATAATCAGACTGAGTCATCAATAATACAAATACCAATAGATCTACTATGCGCCTCATGTTTGGCTTGAGGTAGAGCTTTGGTGAATGGATCAGCCAAGTTTTCACTTGTGTCGACCCTACTAATGACAATATCCCTATCCGCAACAACTTGACGGACATAGTGATATTTTCGGAGTATGTGCCATGTGCGCTTTTGAGATCTCGGTTCTTGAGCCAAGACAACCGCACTCACATTATCACAGAAAATCTCAACGGGATCAAGAATGGTAGGAACTACGCCTAGATCCCCGATGAATTTCTTAATCCACATGGCCTCTTTTGCAGCCTCGCTAACTGCTATATATTCTGATTCTGTCGTCGAATCTGCAATGGTGTTCTGCTTGGAACTTCTCCAAGTGACCGCGCCTCCATTTAGAGTAAACACAAACCCTGATTGCGAAGAGCAATCATCTCTATCCGATTGGAAGCTAGCGTCTGAGTATCCTTTGACATTCAGCACGTCCTCCCCGCCATATACCAAGAACATTTCTTTAGTCCTCCTGAGATACTTCAGAATGTTCTTGACTGCTATCCAATGTGCCTCGCCAGGATTGGCCTGATAACGACTAGTCATGCTTAAGGCATACGAAACGTCAGGCCTAGTACATATCATGGCATACATGATCGATCCTATAGCCGAAGCATATGGGATACGACTCATCTTGGCTACTTCTCCATCAGAAGTAGGACATTGAGACTTGCTCAATGGCATCCCACGGTTCATAGGAACGCACCCCTTCTTGGAGTCTTGCATACTAAATTTCTTTAGTATCTTATCTATGTATGTACTTTGGCTTAGTCCAATTAGTTTCCTAGATCTATCACGGTAGATCTTTATTCCCAAAA
The DNA here is from genome assembly GCA_024085815.1 of Flaveria linearis. Lineage (NCBI taxonomy): Eukaryota > Viridiplantae > Streptophyta > Magnoliopsida > Asterales > Asteraceae > Flaveria > Flaveria linearis. The sequence continues at coordinate 73,236,186 of CM044009.1, forward strand.
TATACGTCGCATCTCCCATGTCTTTCATGGAAAACATTTCCCTAGCCAAGCTTTGACATCTTTCAATGTCGGGATATCGTTTCCCATGAGTAATATGTCATCGACATATAATACTAGGAAGACTACAACGCTCCCACTGGATCTGACATATACACATGGTTCATCTTCGCTTCTAAGAAAACCAAATTCCTTTATTTTCTCATCAAAACAAGATTCCAACTACGAGAAGCTTGCTTAAGCCCATAAATGGACTTTTGAAGCTTGCACACACTATTAGGATACTTGGGATGTACAAAACCCTTGGGTTGTGTCATAAACACATCCTCAGTTAGCTTTCCATTTAGAAAGGCAGTTTTAACATCCATTTGCCATATCTCATAGTCATAAAATGCAGCTATGGCAATTAGTATTCTAATTGATTTCAACATGGCCACTGGTGAAAAAGTTTCATCGTAGTCTACACCATATCTTTGCGTGTAACCCTTAGCCACTAGTCTGGCTTTGAATGTGTGTACATTCCCATCCATGTCGGTCTTCTTCTTGAAGATCCATTTACACCCAACGGTTTTAATTCCTGTGTATGATCAACCAAGCTCCAGACTTGGTTATCGTGCATGGATTGAATCTCGCTGTCCATAGCCTCTTGCCATTTTGCAGAATCAGGTCCTGCTATGGCCTCGTGATAAGAGATAGGTTCATCAGAATCTATTTGCGTCTCGTCACCCTTAGATATGTTTAAATCAAGTCTATGAGGTGCACGTCGCTCTCTATCCGACCTGCGTACAGGTGGTGGCTGTATGTCAGCGTCCTCTTCAATAACAGGTTCGTCGACCTCTGGAAGAGAACTAGGGCCAACGTCGGTTTCCATGTCGTTTGCTTCTTGAATTTCTTCAAGATCAATTGGGCTCCCTGACTTCTTTGGACATGATGTTCCTTTCAAGGAACACTCCTCTTCGAGACACAAGACTCTGTTCTCGGAAGGGTTGTAAAACAAATATCCAAAAGAATCGGCTGGGTAACCAACAAAGAACACCTTTTGTGATCTAGGTTCGAGCTTATCTTGAGTCTCACGACGAACATAAGCTTCGCAACCCCAGATTCTTAAATATGACAATGAAGCAGACTTGCCATGCCATATTTCATATGGTGTCTTGGAAACCTTCTTGGTTGGGAGGAGGTTAAGGATCCTTGCAGCAGTTTCTAAAGCATATCCCCAGAAACTGATTGGAAGCGTTGCACGACTCATCATGGATCGAACCATATCAAGTAATGTTCGATTCCTCCTTTCAGACACACCATTATGTTGAGGTGTCCTAGGAGGAGCTAATTGTGAGATAATCCCACAACCCCTTAGATGATCGAGGAACTCTTGACTAAGATATTCACCGCCTCTATCAGATCGCAGTATCTTAATCTTCTTGCCCAGTTGGTTCTCTACTTCGTTTTGGTATGTCTTGAACAAACCAAAAGTTTCAGACTTATGTTTAATTAAATAAACATAACCATATCGACTGAGATCATCAGTAAATGTAACGAAGTATCGTTCACCGTGTCTAGTAGCCGATCTAAACGGACCACACACATCAGTGTGTAACAATTCCAATAGATCTTTGCCCCTTTCGCAGGTTCCTTTGAAAGGTGCTTTCGTCATTTTGCCCAATAAACAAGATTCGCAATCATCATGAAATGTAACATCAAATGATTCCAAATTACCATCCGTTTGGAGTTTGGTGATTCGTTTCTTGTTTATGTGGCCTAGACGACAATGCCATAGATACGATTTATCCAAACTATCTTTGGATGAACCAATGTTATTGATTGAACTATCATTTAATTTAATGGTGGTTTCTAGTATGCCTCTACAAGGACTAGCTTTAAAATAAAACATATCATCCTTGTAAACAAGAATTGATCCATTATCAAATTTAAATCAAAACCATCATTAATAAAGCATCAAAAGACATAATGTTTCTTGCCATTTCGGCACTGTAGCAAACATTTCTTAATACAATACATAAACCAGAATCAAAATAAAGCTTATATTCTCCAATCATTTCAACTGAGGCCACGTTCTTGTTCCCCATGATTAGATCAAGCTCCCCAGTCCTTAGCTTCCTACTTCTTGTGAGTCCCTGCACATTAGTACAAAGTGAGTACCACAACCTGTGTCCAATACCCAGGAATTAGAAATAGAAGTATTGTTAAGTTCAATCATGAACATACCTGAAGGGTCGGCGACACCTTTGGCCCGAAGCTCCTTTAGGTCTTTCAAATATACCGGACAAGTACGCCTCCAATGTCCCATTTCCCCACAATGGAAACATTTGGCCTCTTTAGGATCTTTAGCTTGTGGGATCTTTTGAGAAGATGTAGAGGCTATGCCCTTAGGTTTGGGTTTAGCATTGGGAATCCCAACTTTTGCTTTACCCTTACCTTTGGGTCCATTATTCTTCTTCTTTCGGATCCCTCCTTCCTTGATGGTCAAGACATTAGAAGTAGCGGTTTTGGTTTTGGCCATGCCAGACTCGGCGGTCTTCAACATGCCATGAAGCTCCATAATGGTTTTCTCCATGTTATTCATGTTGTAGTTCAACACGAATGAATCAAAGGCACTAGTCAACGAGTTAAGGATAAAATCCGCAGCAAGCTCTTGACTAATGGGAAAACCAAGGCGCTCCAATTGGTCTGTGTACCCTTTCATTTTGAGTACATGGACACTTACGCTACTGCCCGGTGCCATCTTGCAACATACGAGAGCTTTGACGGTGTCAAATCGTTCTTGCTTTGCTTGCTTGAACATGTCTTTTAGTTGTGTAAGCATGTTGTACGAGCCAAGATTCTCCAAGCCCTTTTGGAGCTTGGGAGTCATGGTTGCCAACATTAAGCAAGCAACCTCATTTGACATTGTACGACGTTCTCATACTCGTCCCGAGTCGCTTGAGTAGCTCTCGCATGTGGCTCATCAGGAAGGGGTTCCTCTATTGCCCTGATCTTATCTTCCATCCTAAGTACAATCCTTAGGTTACGAAGCCAGTCAATAAAGTTCAAGCCGGTAAGCTTGTCCTTTTCGAGGAGACCCTTGAGGCAAAGGTAGAAAGAGACGAGGAAGAAGAGTTTGCGTTTGGAATAGACATCTATTATATTTAAAGTAGATTGTATTAGTTAATTTGACATAATTAATCCTTGTTAAAATAGGTTTTTTTAAAGAAAAATATAATTAACAAGGTTAAGATCCACATTTCACTTGTAGCAATGTCGGGTTTGCCGCGAAACATTAACCATTAGCTATTTAGGTAGGTATACTATATTACCAATTTTATCCTTTATAAAATTCTTAAACTTTTACAGGATTCTATTGATAATCCATTATATCATGCATGTTTAATCCTTCTTACGCCAATCCTTTCTTATGTCGGGTTCGCCGCGAAACACAAGTCTAGATTGTAAACCGTCCATGATAGCAACACGTGACATCCGGCCCAAGACTCTTGGGTATCGCGAATTTCACTTCACCCTTGCCAACACCTTATTGAACTTCGGCCCAAGACTCTCGGGTATCGCGAACTGCAATAGGTCGAAGTTTCGAGTGTGTGTACTACTCGTGGATAGCGTAAAGTTTACATTTAGAAAACGGGTTTGTTTTGTGTAGCAAAAAACATTTTATACAATTTTAAATTTTGCTAATATTTCATTGCGTTTGTTATTCCATTATAACCAAACCAATTTGATATTTATTTAATTCTCACTGCTTTTGTTAATCCATTATAACCAAACAATTTAGATGATTATTTAATTTGTTTTAAAACGATTTTCTTGTACGCATGACAAAGACAAATATATAAAACAAAATAATCATCACACACAAACATATCGGTAGTATGCCATAATCCTATGCGTTTTACCGGTGAGCCACCACACGGGAAAACAAGGTCAATCTAAGGACACGAGTAAGTAGGAGCAATGGCTCCCACTAAAATCATCATCCTTTTTGAATCCCTTGTTGCTTGCACCATCTTGATGATTCCATCTTCATGATGCTAATTCCATGTCTCTTTACATTTTTCAATAAATAAAATCTATACTACTTTCTATACTATTACAAATACATAGAAAGAGAACGACACAATTTGTCGTTAATATAATACATTAATAAAATGAGAAAAGACGACGTGCAAGTCGTTTGATTAATTATTATTACATTCATTCCGAATAAATAATACACAACCAACCATCACACAAGGTCATTGGCATACTACTACCGACATCTAAATAACAATTTTATATAAACCATTGATTGCCAACAATCTTATGTATTGAAAATATATGCTTGAAATATATAAAAAAAATTATTTCACATCTCAAAAAATGTTTAACCATTTAATGCTTAAAAGATCCTTTATTCTTTTAGTTCTTTTAACCGCCAACCACAGCAAATATTTTTTTTTCTTTCTTCAACCCATATATTAATACATACAAAATCTAGGCAACCAATTAAAGGAAAACTAAAGTTTGAACGAGATGGCTCTGATACCACTGTTGGATTTCGGTTCTAACTAGCGCAGCGGAAGCATGTAATAATTATAAACAATAGCATATTAAAATTTTTCTATCAACCGAAATCTAACCCATGAATCAACTCGTCAAACAAAAGCTCAAGAGAATGAATAAAAATTATACCCTTGATGATTTCCTTGAAGATGAAGATGAACAAGATTCAAGTTAGAATCTCTCTATCCGGGAAGACACCCAAAGTTCCGACCTCGAATATACACTTTCTTGAGATTTTAGCCTTTTGCTTCAACCCAATAACACCCAAATATTTGTTCCCTTTCTTCACTAAATACAACACCACCAAGCCTTTTGAGTTGTGTGTTCAATGTTTAGTAGTTGTAGAGATTAAGAAACAATCATTTTGGAAGAACAACCAAATGTATTTTGGAAGAATAACAACCCAAAATGATGCTCTAGTTTTTCGTCTCTTTTCTCTTGCAAAGGACGTGAGTGTGTGTGTGTATATTGGGTCAAAGGAATCTCTTTTAGGCAGACAAGAGGCATGTGTGTTTGTGTTGTTGAGTTGTAAAAGAATGATTGTATACATAATACATTTTGTCCCTCACATGATTCATTAACTAAAAGTGGGAATCTTACTTTTCTTTTCATCTGTACATGTGCGTAGAATATATACATATATATAATTTAGAAAAATAAATAATAACATTTAATTAATTACTAGTTAAACATTTAACCAATTAATTAAATAAACACAAACACATAATTACTTATTTAGACCATTAACAAAATGTCTAAATATTTAATCTCTCTATCAAAGTGTATTAAACGATTATCGATCGGCCTTTGCGTGTGACCGAATAGGATAAATGGACTTTATATATTATTCGTGTCATGGGCATATCTTTGAATCATAATGCACCATGGTCAAACATCTAGCCAACCCATGTGCAATTATCCAACAGGAAAGTAGGCAAAGCGTACCTTTGTTCCAAGGTATAGAGAGGTTGCATCCAATGATACCCCCGACTCTAGAAAGACACAAACGTTTAGTAAAAATTATAGAATGCTAGTGTGCTATTGATGGTTCTAAATTGTCGAATTAGAAATCTACCAATTTGTGAACAATAAAAATAAAAAATACAACTTAAATCAGCATATGCACAAAAAACACCGGAAGACAATAACATGTAAAGTCATATGCTCCTACTATATGTAGTAAATAACTAAATATAAGTAGACATTCGAGTACAGGAAGTTTTTATATTCCTATGTTTTATATGTTGTTACATAGATCTTGAACTCAACATTCTTTAATTATTTTGCGTACACATTAAAAGCATTACTTATTTTTAGTATTACGTGATGTTAAGTCATGATTCTTTAATGTTTGAACTCAATTTTATCTCAAAACTGTTTGTCTAGTATTACTTGGTGTTCATTCATGGTTTCTATAATGTTTGGACTCAAGTTTTATCCCAAAACTGTCATTGAGATCGCACTACGTACTAAAATAAGTTCACACACACCATTATGAGTTTCTGACGTAGTTGATACAGTTATTTTGTGTTTGTTTCATGATTTTTTTCTTTTTCATTAAAACAAGCAATTGTAGGGGGATATATAAATGTTTTGTTCAAATGATAAAAGCTAGATTGGTCAGAGAGTTTAATAGTTTATCAAGTCATTTAGGTTGTGGCCTTCTGTGTCTGTATCATCATCTCTCTATGTTTGTTTAGGAAAATTGATCATTTTGCTGCTTCCCTAAAACTTATTCAGATTAGAGAAAGATGACTTATGGACAGTCATGAAAAGTGAAAACATGTAAAAAATATGACATGCGCACAAGTATTGAAAACATGTAAAAAAATATGATATGCGCACAAGTAAAGCCACAAACGTGCAAGTGTGGTTCAACTTTGTTATACTTATTTTTTTCCGTTTGACATCCCCGTCGTAATGTGCGGGCCCTTGATCGACTTAGTTATGTTTTTAATGTTTTATGTTTCGCATTTGTGGTTCTACTTTCCGTTTAGTTTTATATTTTCATTTTTATTTATTTTTTAATACGAGTTTTTCCGGTGTTGATAGTCACTGATGGTGACGTGACATTAATACTACTTGGTATGATTTTACGTATCCCGTTGCAACGCAAAGGGCTTAATACTAGTGTAATCTAATTTTAACAATTGAACTCTCATTTTAGCAAAGCATTTTATCTATTTTTAGAAAAAAATAAGAGTAAATTACATTTTTCGTCCTTTAAGTTTATATCAAATTACAGTAATTGTCCTTTAAATAAGGAAATTACAAGGATTGTCCTTAACATTTAACTTGTGTTACACGTTTCGTCCTTTACATAACGGGCGTCAATTTCAAACGTTAATTTCTGTCATGTGCCACGCACATGAGGGCAAAACTGTCATTTTATGTCTTTCTTCCATTTCACCCTTTTAAACCCTCTTCCTCATCATCTTCTAACAAACTTCTCCCCCATCATCTTCCTCATTGCTAAATTCACCTGAAAATGCCGATTGATGGTTTCTTCATCAGAGAATCACTTGAACAAACTGATGTCGATGCAATCTATTGTAAGTTTGTACATTTCTATTAATTTCAAATGATTTTGTTACTTACTTTGTTTAGCATTTGCTAAATTTATTACTTTTTTCATGAAATGCAGTTGGTTTGATAACCTTTTTTCCATGAAATTGCATCATGGTGGAAAGTTTACTCGATTTCCAGGGTGTACTTATGTGGGAGGTAAACTCGATTATGTCGACCTGATTGACATTGAAAAATTTTCTGTGTTCCAAATGGATAAAATTATGGTAATGTTAGGGTATACTGGTGATGAGGCTATATATTACCATTTCTTAGTTCCAGAAAAAGATATGGATTTTGGTCTTCAAGCCCTAGGTAATGATTATGATGTATTGAACTTGGCCAAACATGTCTCCCTGCATAAGTTAATAAATGTGTACACTGAACATGGGAGCACAAACCTACATACCTATTTCGTCTCACCAGCAAAGATTAGAATTGAAGAGATAGCTGATGAAAGTAGCATTCATGTTAAATGTAACACTTCAAAAAGATTGTTGTTGGAGTGGCATGATCAAGGTGAAAGTAATAGTAATGACCTAGATAGTGATCACCTAGTGGATACAAATCAGCCGAGTCTAATAATGTTAAGCATGGAATGGATACAAATCAGCCTGAGTCTAATAATGTTGAGCATGGAACGGATACAAATCAGCCTGAGTCTAATAATGTTGAGCATGGAATGGATACAAATCAGCCTGAGTATAATAATGTTGAGCATGGAATGGATACAAATCAGTATGAGTATAATAATGTGGAGCATGGATTGGATACAAATTAGCCTGAGTATGATAATGTTGAGCATGGATTGGATTCAAATCAACATGACTATGATAATGTTGAGGATGGATTGGATTCAAATCAGTATGAGTATGAGAATATGGAGCATGGGTTGGATTCAAATCAGCATGAGTATGAGAATATGGAGCATGGGTTGGATTCAAATCAGCATGAGTATGACAGTCTAGAGGATGATAGTGAGGATGACAGTGATTTCATTATTGATGTTGATAACAATGTGGATGATTATGAAGTGGACATGAGGGACTTCAGATTAAATGTGGACATAGATGTAATAGGCAATGAGGTGTTGGAAGAGGGAGATGTTAATGAAGATGTGTTGGATAATGAGGTGTTTGAGAGTGGTTCAGAATCAAATGAGAATGCTTCAAGTATCAGAAGACAAATTAAAATACCTAAGGAGGTCAAATGAAAATAATGCAAATTTTTACCTTGGTCAATTATTTAGAAGTAAGGAAGAAGCTAAAAGGTTGATTAGGGCTTATTCTGTTGAAACAAGAAGGCTGATTAAAATTGTCAAGGATGATAATCAAAGAGTTAGAGCAGTTTGTCATGGGAGTTCACCAACTAGTCAAGATAAAGGAAAGGGACCAAACCTGAATAAAGATAAAGGAAAGGGACCAAACCTGAATAAAGATAAAGAAAAGGGACCAATGTTGAACATAGATTAAGAGTTTAATGGTTCAAAGAAAAATATGGGTGGCAGGGGGAAGAAGACAAATCCTCACCTATTTCAATGCCCATGGGTCCTATTAATATCAAAAGTTAGTGGAATAGAATCTTGGATGGCGAAAACTTTAATTACAGACCATAAATGTCTTCAAACAAGATCTGTTCCTGCTTGCACATCCACTTTCCTATCACAATATGATAGATCAAGTTCAAGAAAACCCAGAGATTCCTGTAAGGGATGTTCAAGAACAATTTCAGAGGAGATATGAATTAGGTGTTTCTAAAATGAAAGCATATAGGGCAAAGACAAAAGCTAAGAAAGAAGTTGAAGGGGATTACATCTCACAATATGCTTTGTTGAGGGATTATGTTAATGAGGTATGTGTTTCAAACCCAGGTACAACTGTCAAGTTAGAGGTAGAACCATGTGTAGATCCAACAAGTCAGACTAGAAAATTTAAGAGAATATATGTATGTTTAGGTGCTTTAAAGCAAGGATTCAAAGCAATTGGAAGAGAACTACTTGGTTTAGATGGGGCTTTCATAAAAGGTCCTTTTCCAGGTCAAATACTTAGTGCAGTAGGTATTGACCCCAATAATGGAATCTACCCTTTTTGTTATGCAATTGTAGAGGCAGAGAACTTGAGTTCCTGGACATGGTTTCTTGAATGTTTGGGTGATGATATTCATTAGTGACAGGAAAAAGGTATGTCTAACTATAATATGTGTTTATATTATGTTATTTCTAACAAACATCATAACATGTTTTAAATGTTGGAATAAATAGGGTATTCTTCCTGCAATCATGAAAGTGTTCCCTTGTGCTAAGCACAGATTCTGTCTCAGGCACATACATGAGAACATGAAAGGATCTTTCAAAGGGAAACTTTACAAGGATATGCTATGGAAATTGGTAACATCCACAACTACAGTTTAATTTCATAATGCATTGGATGAGTTGAGGAGGTTTAACAATGATGCCCATGTGTGGTTATCCAATATCCCACCTAAACATTGGTTAATATCTCATTTCTCTGGTATGTTCTTGTATGGTTGTCCAACATGTGAAATATTACAATTCAAATTACATTTCCTTTCTTTATGTTCTTAGGCAGGGCATTGTCAGATGTGTTACTTAATAACATGTGCGAGGTGTTTAATAGCAAGATAGTTGAGGGCAGGGACAAGCCCGTCATAACAGCTCTTAAATACATTAGAGAGTACCTAATGAGAAGGATTGTGACTGTTTTGAAGATTATTGAAAGGAGTGAAGGAGTGCTCACACCTACTGCCACCAAAATGTTTGAAACAATTAAGAAAGAGGCTACAAGATACTCTGTGATTTGGAATGGTGAGGATCAATATCAAGTTAGTGGACCAAATGGGGACCAATGTGTGGTGGATATGACTAGGAAGTTATGTGCTTGTAGAAGATGGGAAATCACAGGAATGCCATGCAAGCATGCAGTTGCAGCTATTTGGAACAAAGCTACCAATGGGCAAGAAGTTAGGGTGTTAGAAAGTTGGTTGCATCCAGTTTACACAATGGATAAATGGAAACAAGTTTATAGTTTCAAAATTACTCCAATCAATGGCAGGTCCTTGTGGGCAAAAACACAGGTCCCTATAACACTAACTCCACCAACTCATCACAAACAAGTGGGGAGACCCAAAAGGCAAGAAAGAGATCAGCATTTGAAATGGAAGACATCACAAAGGGTGGGAGGTTGTCTAAAAAGAACAGTACTGTAACTTGTGGCAAATGTGGAAAAAGGGGCCATAATAGCAGGACTTGCAAAGGTCAAGAGGAACAAGGTTAGGATGTGTTGTCTGGTTGGTGTTTTGTGTCACACCCCCGCTGATAGCGGAAACACGGGGATGCGAGCTAGACGGAATCGTCATAACACATGGTTAACAATAGAGATGGAATATGTATGTATTTGATGACAAGCGTGTCATGACGACACCCGGCACAAATGGAGACTTGTGTCGTGTTAGTCAACGTTCACGACAACGTAGCCATAAGTATAATAGAAACTTGAAATTGATTCATATAAACGATCAACATAATCACAAAAATTGTGCTCTTGTATGTAATTCCCACAACCCGGGAACAAGTATCTAAAAGAATGTTAAATTATTTGATTGACTGCAACAATGTATAAAATATTGTTCATCATGTATGTTCAGTCTCAAAAATGCATCCTAGGGTCTCCACTAAGGCAGCTCTCCTAGATCTTCAGTTCTCATTGTTACCTGAAAAATATGCTCAAAATGTCAACAATAATGTTGGTGAGCTTCGCAGGTTTAAATTGTAAACATGTAGTTGATGCTGTATAGTGTTTGTAGTGGAATACCGTGCATACAGTTATAAGCAAGCAAAATCACATACCATGAGTTTTATACAACCAAACCTAATGACGTGCACACAGCAACTTGTCGGAATATATTCACCCAAGGCTCGTTCCTGGCAGTGTGATGGTACTCACGAGTAACCATCTGTCAAGGGTGGGGGTGTCAACCCAGTAGTACTACTAATACCTATCCGTTGGTTCCAACACCGGAATTAATGGTTGTAAGAAGAACCACACAGTAACATCATGTATGCATCAGATATTTACTCACAAAACAGTATCACGTTGATTCCAAGTATGAAAATTGTATGTATGTTGTACAGCATTGAAAACATGTGAGCATACTTTTCCCCCATGTTTGTAAAAGATTGAAACAATTGTATAAGCGTAAAAAGGGGCCACGAAACTCACTTGTTAAGTGGTAAGTATGTATGATGTAATTTCCCAAACTTGTATGTATGTACGAACGGTCAATCAACCTATTGACAGTTATGTTAAGCATTAATAATACGTCTGATGTTAACTATATTGTTTAGTTGGGTCGGGTCGTATCGGTTCGGTCGTGGGTAACTCTTGCACACAAACACGCGCAATAGATCTTATGTAGATCCAAGCACTAGAAACGTTGCCATTGTCGATGATGTTTGGGTAAAGTGTTATTGTTGTTAAAGAATACTTGGTAAGCACTCGTGTTAGGAATCGTTTGTTGCTAATTGTAAAATGTTAAGTTGATGTGTTTTGATATAACATTAATGAGTTTGATAGTGTTAATCTCAATGATCATCATTAACAATGGCAACCGTGTCGATGTCACCTTAACATCACACGACTACACACACCACACACATGAAGAATTCACACACAATGACTCCAATTGCACGACAGGACTAGACGCACGACTGGACACTCCATTCACACGAATCAACTTTCAGTCATGCGAATCAGCTTCATTCGCACGATTGAACTCCCATTCGTGCGACTAAGAACTCATTCGTACCACACAACACCCAATCGCACGACTCAACCTTCTATTCGCACGATTCAACCCTCAGTCGTACGAATCAGATTCATTCGTACGACTGAATCTTCATTCGTACGACTGGATCTTCAGTCGTGCGATACACACAGTCGCATACAATCATCCGCACGCATTCAATCGCACGACACACACATACGCATAGACTCAGTCGCACGATAGACTCAGACGCATGGACTCAGTCACACGACTTACTCAGTCGCACGGCTCAGTCGCCTGAATGACCCAGTCGCCTGAACAGTAAGTTCGCGACTGCTGAAGTGCAGAGCAGCGTCCAGCTGCTCCGGGCACGAGTTTACACGCCAAGAACTTCCAGAATTCATACTCTAACATGTCTAAACAAGAAACACACTAAAAAACGCAACGCACAAGCCCACACGACCTCATGTGCTCGGATGAACCCGAACACCTAAAACCCTAGAAAACGCAGAAGTTAAATCAAGCAAGAAACGGGTCAAACAAGGTTATCTACCTGCTAGGAGTGAGTATTCACAATGATAACCAAGATTTGACGGTGAAAACGCAACAAACGTGACGGTTTTTGGTGCTAGATGAGAGAAAAAATGGAGAAGAAAGTGAAGAAGAAGAAGAAGAATGTGAAGGCTAGGGCTGGTGTGGGGTATTTATACCCAGCCCTAGTTTGGTAATTTGTCAAGTTTAATCCCTGCACTTAGTCCCCGAGTTCCCGAACTTGCTTCGATTGATAACGACGTAAACACGTGCGTTATATTAATTATAGGGAAGTATTTAATATTGTTTGTATCTCGAATATGTTGTTATTAATGATGTTTATATTATATAACATAATATAGTTAGTGATGTCGGTGGTGATACCCGTAAGCGTTTTGGGCGATAAGGTTGCAAATAATGGTATCACGACTGTAAAAGAAAACCAAACAAGTATGATGTCCTCACAAATAGTCTATAAAGGTGAGGAATGAATGCTCTAAGAATAGTTAGCGTAATTTCACGTTAAATGACGGACCTTGAGGTGACGGATGTCACATTTTGGAACATTTGTTTTAGCATATGTGGTTAGTCTTTTGAACACTTTTGTTTAAGCATGTACTATCTTTTGGAACCTTGTTTTATTGTGCACTCTATTTGGGAACAATTTAACTTTGTAGTAAATGACAATGCAGGTTGTTTATACCATCTTAAATTATGTATATTGTTTGTGCCATATGCATGTATTGCATGTACCCAACTCAGTATAATACAAACATCACAACTGGATCAATTTACTCTAAAATTCTCCCAAAAGAGGATGTTTCCCATTAAATATCAAACCATTAGTACAAGTGTATCATTACAATTGAAAGAGTAAAGCTAAACATCACAACTAAAACTTAAGAGCAATTACAATCACTATGAAGCTGATCCAACTAATAATTAAACATGTCTTCCATTTTTTTTCTTTAGCTTCACTAGTTTTCAGCTTTTCTTCAAGGTTGTTCTTTGATTTAAGAAATCCTGGAACAATATCCATGGATCTTTCACACATTACGGGATCAAACCACCCAAAAAAGCGACACTTTGATACTGGACAAGCACAGAAACGACGACCTGGGTTACGGGGAGTCCATGATGTCACGATCACTGCCTCTTTTCCATAACGACAAAACACCATCGTAGCTACAATTTGATGATGAAACAGGTCTTGATGATGAAATGGTTCTTGATTGTGAGCCCTAATTTTGAAATCACATTTGCATATTGGAAGGGGGAGAGGGTTTAAAAGGGTGAAATGGAAGAAAGACATAAAATGACAGTTTTGCCCTCATGTGCGTGGCACATGACAGCAGTTAACGTTTGAAATTGACGCCCGTTAGTGTAAAGGACAAAACGTGTAACACAAGTTAAATGTTAAGGACAATCCTTGTAATTTCCTTAGTTAAAGGACAATCACTGTAATTCGATATAAACTTAAAGGACGAAAAATGTAATTACTCAAAAAATAATTTGATCAACATAATAGTAAATAGACATTTATTCAGAAAACTACTGTAATATACTAATTTGTAACTTTTTTGTAGTGAGGACATGTGTTAAAAATTAGGTAGAGCCTAGATGGACATCGTAGACACATGTCATGTTGATTCCAAAGATTTTAATTTATTAGTAAAATTCTCTTTTAAGTAAAATCACGAATGGCTTGTTTTGTAATCTTGTGTGTAAGTTATCAAGAAGTCTGATCTAATATAAGGTAGGTTCTGAATCATTCAGTTATTTTTAAAACTTACCTACTAATAAGATTTACCTCTGCATAATTACTAATGAGTTTCCTCCTAAGAACATTCACATCCCGTTCCTAGGTTGATGTGAATATATTCCCTGTATTAATATGATATGATTATAGATGGTTGCAAGTAAATAAGAGATAAAATGTTATTATTCGATCTGTATTTTGAGGGATCACTGTTCAAACCCCTATAAATTTTGTAATATATTTAAGCGGTCGTGATTAAATCAGAGAGAAAGTAATGATAAATGTATAAAAAGTATTATTTAATCAAAAATAAAAGATATAAAATGAAATATAAATGCTCTAAGTAGATTAAAGATGCAGTTTTAACTAAGAAACAAACAAACGAGCTCAAAATAAAATCTATCATCTGAATCACTCTTACACGTCCCTTTAAAAAAAAAGGGTTAAAATCAACCCATAATAAAATTAGACAGTTATATGGGCCGGCCCGTTTAAACTTCATCGGGTCCAAAAGCCCAGTACTAAAAGTAATACCCACACGGCGGTTTTACTGTGAATACAGAAGGCAACGGAGAGAGATGAAGGACGAGAAAACAACCTGATCCTCTGCCGTCGTTTCTTCATCGGAGGTTTGTATTCTTCTCCGGTTGTTATTACTATTATTATTATCAACTGCTATTCATTATCAACTGCTATTCATGATCTTCTTCGCTTTATTTTGATATGATAAACTAGGGTTTCTTCGCATCATTTTGTACAGACTCTGATGTTAGTCGTTTAACTTCTTTAATTTGCTGTTTATGTATTTAGAGTGATGAGGTGGAGTGTGTTGTGGAATTAGAATGTTTTGGTTTAGTGATTTCTCGTAGTTTGTGTTGGTTTTGTGATGATTGCTGTATTTGTTGCTTGTTATTGTGTGGAGCTGCGGTTTTGTTGGTTATTGTTGCACTTGAATTCGTGTTATGTAGGTGTAGATTGTTATGCATGATGGGCAATGTAATGAGTTTATGTTGAATTTGGTTCAGTTTGAAGGAGTTGATTAGAACTGACGTCTGGCAGGATTGGACCTGAGAAGTGTGTTTCGTGGAAAGGTTTGGAAAGGGAGAGGGGTTGATGGATAGTGCTGATGATTTGACTTTTAGAATTATTTTTTCTGGAGATGGAGCTGGGAAGTTGCGGGATCGAGTGAAGGAAAAGCTGAAGGAATTTATGGGAGACTACACAGATGACACTCTTGTGGTATGTTTTGTATATGAATAGCCTTATGGTGATAAAACATTAGAAATTGGTAGAGCTGATTGTAAATATATCCATGAAGAAAATGTTTCTTACTCTGTTCATTGAGTTGTGCCTGGAATTTTTTCTAAACCCTGCATTCTCTTTTTATTTTTATTTTTTGTCTGTTTGGTTATGGAGATTATGTCTTTCAATCATAGAAGTTAGACAGAAGGGTTCCATTTTTTTTTAATCAATAATGGTTATTGTTTTAAGAACCTGCTTGTGGCTTGAATAAAATTAATCATTGGAGGTTGGATGCTTGTGGTTTAGATATTGGCAATAGAGTGATAATCTTGACATGTCATCTCCCTAGGCTGTTATTGTGGTAGGTTGATCTCATTAGCGTAGGTATCATTGCTATAGCAAGGTCAGTTATGCATCTCTGGGCACACTAATATTCTTTAATAGTTTCTAGTGGTTTCCAGCTAAGCCGTTTCTTTGAGAGAATGATGTACACTGACAATGAAAAGAAATGAGTCTGTAAATTCAATTAAGACAAACCATTGTACACTAATTAAAATATTTCAATAAATACATCTATTTTACAGGGAACATGTTATATCACAGGTATTGACATATCATGTATAGAGTAAGTATATGTTTGTCACCAGTCACCACTTTTACCTCTTAAGTTATTATCGCCATTTGCTTTTCCTTTATTTAGGAATTATGGTGTGTGTTGTGGTATCAATAGTAGATATAGATTTGCGTTTGAATGAAGTGTGGCACATACTAGCATGAACATCCAAAAGTTGAATATAGATTAAAAGCTATAAGTGCTTTAAAGTTTCACAAGCTACCGGTGCCATGAATCTATAGTTAAGTAAAAGAAGGTTATTGCTATTTATGCCCAAATTCTTGTACCATAAGAGTTGCACTGGGAAAAATGGTCTTTATGTAAAGTTAAACAACACATAATATCTTGGTATTGCATTCAACTAGAAGTTTCGTTTGAAGTTAGTTAGTGAGTTCAATGTATATTACTTTTAATTTCCTTTACTTTTATAAATTTCATGTCAACATGTCTATGAAAAATTGGAAACAACATATAAATATATGATGTGTTGGTGTTACACTGGTGCCAAGTAGAAGTTTCTCTGAAGTAAGTTAGTGAGTGAGTTCAATGTCTATTACTTTTAACAACCTTTACTTTAATAATTTTTATGTTAGACTGCCAGCATGTCTAAGGCCCTTACGATGTTGTGATCTATGATATCACAGTTAAGTTGATACAAAATTTGCAGCAAAATTATTTGTTCAAGCTTCAAACTGTTGTTTCTCATGAAAAATGTAAATCGATTGAGCGCTATGAGGTGCTCTTGTATCTTCTCCTACTAAACAAACAAACAAACAAATATACCCATTAAAATCCTACTCATAGCAATAGGCCAATAGCTATCAGTAGGTCTAAGGGTGAGAACTGAGATGAGGTCATTTTTTTTATATCCTAGGTGATATAGAGGATGATCCCGCGGAGTTTCCCGCTCAATAGACCTTTTTTGGGAAATAAAAAGTACAACAACAACAATCATATCCAGTAAATCCCGCTAACAGCAAATCTATTGATAGGGTCTGGTAAG
The DNA here is from genome assembly GCA_024085815.1 of Flaveria linearis. Taxonomy (NCBI): domain Eukaryota; kingdom Viridiplantae; phylum Streptophyta; class Magnoliopsida; order Asterales; family Asteraceae; genus Flaveria; species Flaveria linearis. The sequence continues at coordinate 73,253,229 of CM044009.1, forward strand.
GTGGGAAGTAGGCAAACCGTACATCCATTCTAGGGGATAGAGGTTGCATCCAACGAGACCCACGACTCTAGAAAGACCTGCACAAAAGCGTAGTAAAATTATAGAATGCTAGTGTGCAGTGTGCTAGTGATGGTTCTAAACTGCAGAATTAGACGCTACCAGTTCGTGAAATAATAAAAATAGAACAAATACAACATAAATTAGCATATAGACAAAGAACACTGAAAGACAATAAAATGCAAAGGCCACCTAATGTGCAGGAAAAACTATATGCTCCTACTAACAAACAAACATACCCAGTATATCCAACTAAAAAGCAGGGTCGGGGGTAGGTGGTGGCGAGTCTTTCCTCTATCTTGAGAGATAGAGAGACCGCTTCCAAAGAGGCCCCTGACTCGAAAATGATAGCAAGCAGATTATAGAGCATAAAACACATAGGTATATATCACATAAGAGTTATATGCTCCTACTAGAAGTAGTAAATATAAGTAGACATTTTAGTACAGGAAGTTTTTACATTCCTATGTTTTGTCTGCTGTTGCAGATATCTTAAACACATCATCTTTAATTGTTTTGCATACACATTAAAAGTATTACTTATGTCTAGTATTACGTGATGTTCAGTCATGGTTTCCGTAATGTTTGGACTCAATTTTATCCCAAAACTGTTTATGTCTAGTATTACATTGATGTTCAGTCATGGTTCTGTAATGTTTGGACAAAATTTTTTATCCCAAAGGCCAAAACTGTCAGTGAGATCGCACTCCGTAATATAATGAGTTTACACGCACCATTCTGAGTTTCTGACGTAGTTGATACAAGGATTTTTGTGTTTGTTTAAGGATTTTTTCCTTTTTCATTAAAAAAAGCAATTGTAGGGAGGGGTTTATAAATTTTTTGATCAAATGATAAAAGCTAGATTGGTCAAAGAGTTTCTCAAGTCATTTTAGGTTGTGGCCTTCTGTGTCTGACTGTCTGTACCATTATCTTTCCATGTTTGTTTAGGAAAATCGATCAGTTTGCTGCTGCCCTAAAACTTATTAAGTTTAGAGAAAGATGATTTATGGACAGTCATGAAAACATGTAAAAAAATCTGATATGCGCAAAAGTAAAGCCACGAACATGATGACTATTATCCCAAAAGATGGTACAATGACGGGCTGTGATCGATACTGTCTTATAAAAACATAGGTTGACCTGTGAAATGGCAGCAGTTGCGATGTTTTGGTCCTTAAGCCTTTTTTTTAAATTGTGAATGCTATAACAAAGTTGCATTGAACCTTATGTGATATGTTACGTTGATTGCATATTATTGCAGTGAAAGCATTTTTCAAATATTCGATGGCATTAATTGTTGTTTTTTATGGTCAATAAATTGATACACTGACGTGTTCAAAAGGACTTGAACTCGCATCCAGGGTCACACAAATGCATTGAGACAAGAGTCACTTGGTGCATCTACATTTAACATAATATTTTCTCTTTGTGTTAATGTGCTAGCAAAATTATGTGCATAATAAATTTGTGTTCTGCATTGACTGTTGTGTGGAAACTGCAGAAAACACGAGCGCTTGGTATATTCTTTTGTGCAGCCTTTATTTACTGGGAAAACAACAAAATAACTATAATTAGATTCATTAGATTCACTAATGTTATTTTATGATGGGGAGTATATATCATGTTGAAATATCAGTTTTGCAAATTATAGCTATGATGTGGTTTGAATCGTGCATGGTTCACAATGCTGAATTGTTTATTTACTTGATCAAGTATCTTGCTTCTGCAGGAGTATGTGATTGTCTTGCTCAAAAATGGGCGGCACAAAGAAGAGGCAAGGAATGAGTTGAATGTCTTTTTGGGTGATGACAGTGACTCTTTCGTATCTTGGTATTACATTTGTACTGGATTTATTTACAAGAGATGACCCTAGACTATTTTCTTTATATCCAAGTCATTTTATTTAAAATTAACTTGGATTATTATTGAAATAATATAATATCTTTAATCACATTCGGCACATTAAAGACATAAAATTAGCTAACGATTCTTTTGATTCTTAGATAAAATGCCCATTTTACCCAACCTACCCATATGTAGTTTTTTTCTATGCTGTTTTTAATATTACCACTATGTTATATCTTTCTCTGTGCTTGTGCAGGCTGTGGGATCATTTGCGATCAAACCTAGACCAATATGCACAATCGAAAGAATCTCGTCCTGTTGAAATGGCCAAACAGAAACCTCATGTTCATTCAGAAACAGAGGTAACAGATTCGGGTAAAGTATCCAAGACTCGGAGGAGCAAAGATTGGAAAGGGGTTATAAGAGACCCAGATGAACCACCTCCTCTTCGCAGTGCCATCATTGCCAATATTCATTCAGAGGACGATAAAAACCATATAAATCGGTCACCTTCGCCTCAACCACCAGTTCACAGAAAAAGAGGCCGGAGTGGTGAAACAGGTCACACTGAAAGGAGATCACAAGTCGAGGTCTGAACACTCTTCCTTTTATTTTTTCTTTTATTTGTGATTCATTAATATATGTCTCAGGATGTGTTAATTTGTTTGCTTTCAGAGAGAAACAGTTTCCAAATCAAGCCTAGGCGCCTCACGAAGGCTGCTTCAATTTGCAGTTCGAGACGCCGTTGCTACTTCCGGTCACCTGGTTTGACGTCAGAGCCATCATTTAAACGCTTGCGGTCTGTAGTTTCTACACCCATCGATGATTCACCACTTGAAGAAAGGCGTCCTTCAGTTGCCAGAGGGTCTAAAACCATGGCGGTCGCCATTAAAGCCGTAGCAGATGCCTCTAAAGATGCTGTAAAAGTCAAATCTTCAGGGAATGTATTTGATCGGCTTGGTCGTAGTGCAGATACCTCGGCCCAATACACAGAAGATGATGAACAACATGAGGGTTTTACTCAAATTACAGAGTCTACTGCTCAGACTTATCCTGGGCAATATGTGGATGTGGGAGTAGCATCTGAGTTGGATACACTGAGGGGTATAACAACATGAATGCTCAGCTTGGTAGTTCGGGTGGACATCTAGGTAATGATTCTAGGATGTTGCACTACAATGCAGCAAATGTTGTGGATGGGACTTGTAATAAACCGCACAGAGATCAGAATACTTCTGTTGCTATGGCTAATTCCCCTCATAAGATAGTAAATATTTACCCCAATGTAAATAAACCAAGAGGGGTTTCAAACATGAGCAGTTCAAAACTTGTGGAGAGTCAGTTGGGTAAGGGCAACAACAGTAATGGAAATGTAAGATCTTATTCAACTCAGTCAATGTATATTTGTGTTCAATTTCATTACCCATAGAAGAAAGTTAGGCTGAAATTCTTTCATTTATTTTTGTGTTCAGGGGGTACCCACTCCACAAGCTCAAACGGAGACTCATAAGACACAACCATCAGCTGGTGATTGCTTTGCCTGGCAACGTGTTTTGTTTTCAGCTTTGTTTGTTGGGTGTTTTTTGCTTGCTTCATGATATAATCTTATATATTGCTCTTTAAAAATATATATTATCTATGAGAAGTTCAATTGGTTCAAATGAATATGTTTCAGTTTAGTAATCATTTGATTTTGTTCTGCAGGTCTCACTCCCACTGGTCGACCTACAGAAGACACAGACTCGCGCACCATTTTTGTTAACAATGTAATGATAGAAGCTTTTCATGTGAAGTCATATGCTGTATCCATGTGCTTTTATTTCTCTTTAATCCAATGCTGTTCATTTTATACAGGTCCATTTTGCCGCTACTAAGGATAGTCTTTCTCGACACTTTAACAAGTTTGGGGATGTGTTGAAAGTGCTTATATTAACTGATGCAGCAACTGGGCAGCCAAAAGGGTTTGACATTGTTCTCTTTCTTCTCTTTAAGTTTAGAGAAGTATAATATCTAGTAAAAAATTTAAAACAAGAGTAAATTTTTAGGGTATATATTGTGATTATCGACTTTACAAGCAAACACACAAACAAATGTACCCAGTAATATCCTATTTATAAAGTAGGGTCTGGGGACTTATCTCAGGATTATAGAGAGGTTACTCCCATTGAGACCCCTGGCTCAAAACATTTAATTTTTTCTTTTTCATTTTTGAAATACAAGTAGCGCAATCACCTGTAAATAAGAAGAAATAAAACCAAATCACCCGTAAATAGTAGAGGTCTCACCAATCTGCATGACAGAAAGTTGAAGTCACACCTAGTACCTAAGTGGAAATTTGTGATAAATATACAAATCTTTAATCTCATGAATCTGAAATTTGTGATTCAATGAAAAGTATAATGCTCAAAATATCAACTGAGATCAACACCCTCATGGCCTCATGACAAGGAATTGAAAATTATGTGTATCTTAATGTATGGCATATTGTCATTTCCTTTTTTTATTAATGAGTTTCAGCTGTTGTTACATACGTCCTAATAACCTGCATTCCTTTTCCCCCCTCATTTCTGTCTATAGATTTCATTTTAACATGTCATTATCCAATATAGGTTTTATTCTTGTTTTCTTTAATTAGTTAGAGAAAGAAAAATGGTATAGCGAGTCTGTCTTCTCTTCAGTAAAGATGGAACCCTTTACTTTTAGTTTTAAACCTGGTTTCTTATGCAGATCAGCTTATGTGGAGTTCATGAGAAAAGAGGCAGCCGAAAATGCTCTGTCACTGGATGGTACATCCTTTATGTCACGTATTCTTAAGGTACTGTTCTCCCTCTATATATAACTATGGATATGTGTGCGTGTGTGTTTCACATATTATTTCTAGTTCGGAAGCTTTTTCACATATTATCTCTCTTTATTTATATATAATTATATTTGTGTGTCTCTATATATTACCTTATTTATCCTACCCTAGAAGCTTGTTCTATACATTATAAAAGGTCAGCTGCTTGAGATCGATGCCTGCGTGATGTGTCGTAGCATGATGCTTATTTGTTCTGCTCACAATTTAAGCAGTTTTATACTCAATTGATGGGTGGTCCGTGGTTTTATATTTACACGTGAACAGAAAGAACCACAACAAGTCCTCAAACAATAAATGTTGTCAAATTATTATTATTCGACTTGTGACTGCTTCACATTGCATGCGAATGCGCGCTATCATGGCCTCAAATTGACTTGAAGTGCAGTTGGTCAATCTCTCTCATTTTAAGGGTGACAAGACCATTCTACCCAAATTTGAGTTTTAAAAAATCATGCCTTCTGTTGACATATTATTATTTAGCATTGTCTGTTTTTTTTTTCATATACTCATGTCAAATATGAAATGAAAAAAGGGTTTTGCGGCAGAACTTTATTCCCAGGTTTCCCTGATCTGTCTCTCTATCCGTCTTTCTAGTTTTCTTTTAATTATTAAAGTGGTTTGGGAACCTATATGTTTCTGACGGCTGGTGTGCACCAAAGTTTACAAGAAATAATTTTTTTTCTTTTTTCTTTTTACTATATGACCATAATGAGTTTGTGTTTTTGTGTATGCAGGTTGTAAGGAAAAGCTCTGGTCAACAAGAAGCTGCTGCACCAGTGGCATCGTGGCCTCGTGTTGCTCGGGCTCCGCATCAAGATTCGTTAGAGGAGTGTCTTTCCCAAGAGGCATAGGCATATACAGGTCCCGCCTCCCAATCAAAGGCGGTGTTAGAAGCTTCCAGTGGAAACGTGATCAAAACACACCATCAACTGATACCACAATCCCTAGTCCTTCTGCTATCACCCCCACGCAGTCTCACTTATGTCCGACCAGAGGCCGCTAAGACACTTGGAAGTTCCAACACCGGTGCTTAAATCTTCATTTGACAATCAAATCATTGACACTGTTCTGAATCTCGAGGGAAAAGTGGTTTATCACATGCTTGTTTTCTAGTTGATAAACGAGCACCGATGGGTTAGTGATGATGTGCTGAGCTTTTAGGGTTAGCGGCAGGTTTTTTGTGGAATTCTTTTTGGGTTAAATTGGTTTTTCCAGTGACATCTGATCTGGTTCTATTTGGTTAATGATATTATTTAAATACAGAATTCAGATTGGATTATGAATTTCAAGTTCGACTTCGTCCATACTAATTTCTCGTGCAAAATTACCGAAGAAATATAGTCATCTACATGTTAATTCACAATGCTTATTGAAGAACATTGGGAAAACCGTAAATAACAAGAAATTTGTTGTTTTAGGACAAAAGGATTAAATGTTAGAGGTATTTATGGTTTTAATACAAATTTTAGGTTTAATCATTAATTACAGTTTAAAGAATATCAAAGCAAAAATGGAATGATTGGATCAACAAGATCAAGCAAAATGGTTTAGTTTGATGTTTTCGAAGAGTTTTCACTTTTCTTGATCAAAATTGTTAATTTATATTAAACAAAGCTGATAAATATCGTTCTTTTTAATAAAAATAAATTTTAATAATAAAAACATGTACATTTTACATCGTCAGCTTTAACTTTCTAATCATGACTGGACTTGTAAACTGCAAACCAAGTTGTTTAAACCTAAAAAGGGCCAACTCGCTTCATTACGCTCAGTTTCAACAGTTCATGAACACCCCTAAACATATACAAGTTCTATAATTTTCCTTTGATACGAATTTAAACTCAAATTTGATGCGCTTGGAAGTAATGACGGTCGTGCCTGGTCTTCTAGGCGATCAAGATCCTAACTTACAATTACAACCATCCTATGAATCCACCATCAAATGCATTGTCTACCATCAACTTTCATAATTCTCAACTCTCTCAAGCCAACACTTCACAGCTTGCTTCTAAAACTGACTAGACACAATCAAGATCTTCAAAGTTCTTCACACCATAAGAGTTTTCTCACCTACTTTACAATAAATCTAGTCCTAATCTTCTTGCCTCTAGACCCACAAGGCCACATGCCTCGAGCAAACCGCATTTTACCTGATCATGTTGGTAAGCGTGGTATTGTTGGGCTCCATGAGTTTAACGGTTAACATGGGTTATATACATTTACTAGTAACGAGTTTTCATTGTTTGATAACTACAACACACTTCATATATGCAACAAGTTTGAACAAAATTTCTTTATCATAACCATGATCTCCAACACATCAAACAATCCTTGATCACATTTATTGTAACAACCTATGTCATCTGTGACACTCTATAACAAACAATCAATAAAGAGCAATAACAAGCAACCCAAGAGAAGCACCACCAATACACAAATACGACACCACATTCAACCTCACAAAGAACACATTCAAACTCTTAGCAACTTGAAGCATCAGAGTCAAAATCTGCAACCTACCTTGCTGCTCCATCCTCCTAAAGAACCCGATCGGCTTCAACGATCTTCGCAGCATCAACGACAGCGAAAACGGCAGCCCGAACGCCAAAACGCTCTGCACCGACACCTCTGGGATCGGATTATCCTTCATAACATACGAAATCCAAGCCCTAGACCCAATTGAAACAGCCCCAAACTGCTAAACTCTTACTAACAACATAAACTCTCTTAGACATTTCGTCGAGCACTTGGCGTGTCTCATTAGCAAGAGCTGAAACATCACGTTCGACTGTGGGCCCTGTGATCTCTTGGTGCTTATAATCTTCAAGGGTTTTGTTCGGATTGTCGTTAGGTTTGTGGGTTTCTTCTGGATCGGATTGTGGAGTGGAGGTTGAGAAGAATTTGGGGATTTGATAATTAGGGTTTAAAGATTGGATTTTGAAGCTTGGGGTGACATTGGTGTGTGATCTGATGAAACTGTGGTGTGATGGTGCGTGATTGAAGGTGGTGAGATTGGGGACGATGGTTGTGAAGGATCGAAGAGGTTGATTAGGGGTTAGATGGTGGATTGAGAGGAGAAAAGAGGATGATGAAGGGTTTAGAATCTTGGATGCGAGTCTGCGGGAGATTGGGACGCCATTGTTGGTGTGTGTGTGAGGAAGAAGGGTTTTGGAGTAGGGGGTGTGTGGGAATGAGGTGCACATCCAGGACCCGACCCGACCCGACCCGAGTCGATGACCCGATCAGGGTTGAACCCGCTAGCCTTAGTTAAGACCTTGTTCGAACCTGAAAATAATAGCCGGGTTCTAACCGGTTTGTATATTTTCGCAAAACGTGGTTCCGAACTAGGCTCTGCAGTCTGCACGAACTGGTTTTCAACCTGAGGCGATTAATCCTGGGTTGAACCTAGTTCTAGCCGTAAGTATAAAAAAATAGTGTAAGAAAAGTTAAAGAAATATTATCTTCTAATCAAATATCTTTAATAATTAATATAACATGTTAACACATAATGAAAGCGCATCTTTGATATCGTAGTAAATCCAAGAGTTTAGAGGTTAATTGGAAGGATTGGTGTAAATATCCATTGTATATGTTGTAAGTGTTTTTGGCGGTCCTTGTTTTCTTGGGCTTAGCCGTTGTTTAATGAAGTTAAAGTTTCAAAAAAAAAAACATAATGAAAACGCATCCGAACATTTTTTATATATCATATTCTTTCCAGTTATGTTCATATGCTAATGACAAGGCTTGAGGTTTGTAAACGTGTTTAATGAACATGAGCTCTTTAAGGTCAAACTCATCTTTTTTTAATTTAACATTTAATTTAACTTGAGTACATAACAAATGTAGTATAAACAATATAGAAAATGTTAGGATTATGAATAAAACTTATTAAAGTTAAGAACACATCTTTAGTAAAATAAGAGTACATCTCTCAAAAGAGATAACTTTGTAAAATAGTAATCAAATTGTAGATTTTTTTAGTCAGGTCACTCATAAATTTATTTGTCCTAATCAGGTCACTTATAAATTTTTTTGTCTCAATCAGGTAACTTATAAATTTTTTTGGTCTCAACTAGGTCACTAAAGTTTTATGATTGTTCTAATTAGGTTATTCACAAATTATAAAAATACTTTAAAAAATTAAAATATTTAAAAAATTGACAATATTTATAAAGAACCAAATTATTTTATAAAAATTGCAAATTATTTAAAAATTTTAAAAAAATATGAGTGAGCTGATTGGAACACTCCTAAAACTTTAATGACCTAATTAGAATAAATAAAATTATCAGTGACTGATTGGAACAAATAAAAATATGAGTAAACTAATTGGAATATTTTTAAAACCTGCTTATTATTTTATTAAGTTTTCTCAAATAAAAATGATAGAAAAAAATCTTTTACAATACCATCTTTAGTGGTTTCATTCCATTATACTAGAGTCTCTTTCAACCACTATAATGGTTTCAACTTTCATCACGCCACTCACTTTTCACTAGTTTTTTTAATTAATTTTTCTTTTTCTTTCAACTATTTTGAAAATTCCAAATTAAAAATAAACAACTAAAAAAGTAACATTCATTAATTTAATAAACATTGTAGCATTTAAAAGGTGATACATATTGATTACATTATTACAACAATGCGACTAATTCATTTGAAGATGTATCTAACTAATTACAATAATGTTATGTTTAATCCATTTGCAATTATATATGCAACTTTTTAGTTTTATTTAATTTTATAGTTATTTCTTAAGGCACATTTGTCTAAAACGATGTGACCAACTCAGTATCATTGTGCATTCAACCATAGACTTCCAATTCAATGTTCTAGTGAGTTTTGCTTATGCAAGTACACTTCCCGCATTTTAATTTCTTTTTTATATTGCATATCTAGAGCAGTGGAGAGCAGCAGCTAGAGAGCAGAGGATTAACGATAAGTCGCTCTAAGACGGAATACATGCATTGTAACTTTGGTGGCGACGAGGAAGAGGACACCCAAATCAGTATCCAGGGCATGCCGGTCCCACGGACATCTAGGTTCAAATACCTGGGCTCGTACCTGCAGGAGGACGGAGAGATACACAGCGATGTAGCTCACCGTGTCCAAGCAGGATGGTGCAAGTGGAGAGCAGCATCAGGGATCCTATGTGATAAGAGGTTTTCAGCAAAACTTAAGGGAAAACTATACAGAGTGGCGGTACGCCCAACTATGCTATATAGAACGGACTGCTGGGCCATAAAGAAATCGCACGAGAAATAAATAGAGGTTGCGGAAATGCGAATGCGAAGGTGGATGTGTGGCCATACAAGACTGGATCGGATAAGAAACGAAGTGTTTCGACAGAAGTTAGAAGTGGCTTCTATTGCAGATAAAATACGAGAGGGAAGATTAAGATGGTATGAACATGTCAAGAGGAGACCAATGGCAGCACCGGTCAGAGCAGTGGAGAACATCATCATAGAGGGTAGGAAGAGTAGAGGACGACCTAGGTTGACTTGGGAAGAGAGAATTAGGCGAGATATGGTACACTTGCACCTCTCCGAGCACATGATCGAGGATAGGAGTGAGTGGAGACGTAAAATTAAAATTAAGGACTTTTAGTGGTTTCTGTAGCTAGGAAAGGACTTTGTTTATGTCACACCCCGACCGACGGCGGAATCATCGGAGCGGACGAGGGAATGATTGATTGTTCATAACACATGATTGTCTAATAGTGGAAATAATATTAAAATCAGATTACAGGATAGCATGAATTTAACAGATACAAATACAACAGTAAAGCCACAAATATTAATTGTCTTTTGTTTTGACTAAGTCCGAGTCTTAAATGAGCATGTAGAAGTCCACTAACTTGCTTAACCTGAAATCATGTGAGGAAATAAAGTCAGCTAACGAATTAGCTGGTGAGTAATCACAGTTTTGAGTATACATATAGATTGATTGATTGATTGAGAATAATCCAATTCACAAGGCACGTTAAGACTTATATTGCAATAGTAAAGCATATAGATAAACCGACACAATAACAACCCCTTGACTTGACGCTTGCATATAATAGACTCCACACATACACCATAGATTAACTCCTGCCTCTGGCACAATCACCACTCGACTATTCATATGGGGTGGGTTATCCAAACCAGTAGATCTACCATTGATACCAGGATTGATTGATTGAATTAGGGTTTTACTGTCGTCCAGTTTATCATAGTATGTTTACATAGTTGCAAGTAATAACATAACATGTCTTGAATTGAATTTAGAATGAAATAACAATAGAATATCATGATTGAATATATTGTACCACATGATTTCCCCCAAATAGAAAATGATATAAAAAGGAGATATGAATACTCACTGATTGATGAGATTAGAATCTGGATGTCATAGATTAGACACCAACGATTTTCTTACGATTAACCTAAGGAACGGTGTCTCGAATTAGAATAATAATGATTTGGGAATTTGGGAATGTATTAGGATTTCCATTGGGTCTTGAATGGTAGTTTAAATGAACTAATTTTTATTTAGTTTGAATGTTCATAACTAATAAAATAAATTTATTGAATGTGATTACGTTTAGAATTTAATAGGAATAAATGTGTTAATACGCGTAATCATTTGATTTAGTGTGAAAAACAAATAATTAATTTTATTAATTAATTATATGATAATTAATTAAAATATTTAATTATTTAAATGATTAAAAGAAATGAAAATGATTTTGGAAAGATTTATATATAAAACTTTTATGTTTGATTGAGATAATCATGATTTAAATAATATTACATAAATATTATTTAATTCAATAATTATTTAGTGATTTTTAACCGTTATTTACAGTCTAATTTTATAAAAATTAAACTAGATTTGTTATTTATTTAAAACAATTTATAAAATAAATAAATAAAATGTCAAAATAAATTTCAGAAAATAATTATGTGGTTTTAAAACTTTTTAATGTTTGTAAAAATGTTTTTATAATTTTTAAAATTTTTTTCGGATTTTTTAAAGGCTTAAAAAGGCCAAAAAAATGTGTGAGGTGGCACGGATTCGAACCCGTGACCTCTCGGGTAGAATGCGAGTGCAGAACCATCAAACCAAGGGCCTAAGCCGCGAAAGGAAACGGTATTTAATTGTTTTAAACCAAATTAAGCAAAACCCAAAATCCCCTTCGAGCCCTAGGTTCGAATCCGATCAAATTGAAGCTCAATTCGATTTTGAATGCGTCTGAAAGCATAGGGCTTTTGATCCCCAGTTAATAACGAGTGTGTGGGTGTGTTCAATTACCTATATGGTGTCGATTTGGAACTGAACTCGATGAAGAACAGGTCGCGGCACATGTGCTGATCGATTGATACGCAAACAATGATGAAAATCAAATTAGTTTCGTAGGTAGCTTCGTATGATGATTACAAACAAAAGCCCTTTATCAGTTTTTGTTAAAATCGATTGCAGAATGGGTTTTGTTTGAGTTGCAGGTCGACGGTTATGGAGGAGTTCGAGTGTGGTGTATATGCTCGTTTTGAATGAAATTGATTTCATAGGAGTATTATAAACGACTCAAGGTGTGTTAATGCGGAATTACTTTTGAATATTGAAATTTGTAGTGCGATCGATCGAGGATCTTGGCCGACAGCCATGGTGCGATCGGGAGGGAAAGATGGGGGTGGGGTTGGGTGTTTTACTAAATTACAGAATGATCCCTGTGGTTTGTAAAGGTTTACAAATGAGATCAAAGTTTTGTTTTTAGTTTTAAATAAATTACACTTTTCCCCTTGAAGTTTCAAATGGTTATTATTTCATGTACAAAAAAATATTAATTATATTATTATTAATAATAATAATAATAATAATAATAATATTATTATTATTATTATTATTATAATTATTGTAATTATCGGAATTAACAATCTACGTATTAAACAAAATTAATTTTTATTTATCGAAAATACAATGTTACAGTTTACTTGTTACGGGGCCTGATGTGTATGTAGTACGCGTGGACCTTTTTAGGGGAAACTTGCTGCTTTCCTGATGCATGCTTGTTCATTTTATACTTCCTTTTGGTGATATTTTAATGTTTGTTGTATGATGTGTGTTGTACCATATACCATATATCATATATCGTACGTTTGATTATATGTTGATTCGCTAGCGTTATAGCTTTTGTATCGAGCCAGGGGTCTCTTTGGAAGCAGTCTCTCTACCTATCTGGATAGAGGAAAGACTTGCCACCACCTACCCCTCCCAGACCCTGCTCTTGAGCGGGATATACTGGGTTTGTTTGTTTATTTTATATTGCACATCTAAAATCTTATAAAATAGATAATTGTTTATCTAAACTGTTACAAATTATTAACAGAATAGTTAAAATGTCAAAAGTTTACATATAAACATTACAAATTACATAACAATTATACTGTAACCATTTTCTGTTATCAGTATTATGAAAATTTGATTATTTATAGTAACAATCAAGTGGCTACACACAAAAAGATTTGTTCATCCTCACCAATAGCCTACATCGTTTGTTGACGATAAAATTTATAAACATTAAATAATACAAACATCTTTAAAAACATATTCATATTATTTTAAATTTTAATAACAAAATAGAGAAACTAATACAACACACTTGATCCTTTAATTAAATTTAATTTATTTAGTGTCTCATCAATGATCAAACACACTTTATTCTCTTGATTCCACTACAAGCGTCTCTATGTCCTATCTTGATCCTTTGCCAATTCACCTGCACACAAACAATCGTTTCTAAATATATTAATATTTTAATAATATCGTTGTCAAATCATATTTGATACACTAATTATTTATAAATTTCTAGAAAATGTATCGAAAGTAGATGATGAAAATTTTTAAAAGATCACCCATGCCCATTTCAACCAGACCCATCAATTTAACCATATCTAGTTCTTAGCTATGGGAAAGGAAAGGATAACACAAAGGATGAGCGGATAATAACAATACATGGTCCGAAGTTGACGTTGCATTTGTCCGGAAGCTGCATGGCCATGCTACGATCGACACCAGAGATAGGCGGGCCATTGACAAGGACACACAAACAGGGTTGGCCTAAGATCCTAAGAGCTGTGCAACAAGCATCATTTGGGGGAATAGGGCTAAATGGTGCAACTGAAGCCCTACAAGGGATCAGTTGGACCAGTGCAGAGAAGAACGTGGTTCCACATGGGAACCCTATGCTTCCTGCACCATCAGTCCCGTCACCACATAAGTACCAAGATTCTAGTTTCTTTCTTTTCCATTGTTTAGATCTAGTTTCTTTTACCAATGTGTTTATGCACATTTATAGGTGAAAGCTATATGTGTCACACAGGGTACATGTCATTCCTAAAACTCACCAAAATTCAACAATGATAGCATGCTTAAGAAACAGTTGCTAAACTCACATGTTGTGGTTCATGAATCATGAATGGGATCTTATTCATTCTACTATCAAGCATTCAGTTTTATAAAGCAGAATGATGATAGTCTACTTTGTTATCATCCTTAAATATAGTATAGGTGTTTTCACAGTCTGGTTTTGATGAAAATTCTTGTTGGGGTTTTGTGAAGTCTTCGGTCAAAAGACAAAGGTGGGCAGCCAGCCATAACCCTAATCCCAATTAAGAAACTAACCAATTTCATTCCCTGTTAACTGAGCTTTATGTATATAAATAGATGGGTAGGTATTTGTGTTTTCTTATCACCTCCAAAGTAGAACGAAGAGATGCTAGTTGCATCATGTTGACGTAGGCCAGTTTAGACCGAACTACGTTAAATCATCGTGTTCTTTAGCTTTTGGTATTGCGATCGTGTGTAAATACCTATCATTTCAAGGACAAATCACTAACTATGGTTTCGAAAAACAACAAACCAAACCAGTCGGGTTGGTGGTTCAGCCACACTAGCCAATTTTAACACTTTGACGGTTTGTTTTGGCCACTTAAACAATTTTTTTTTATCTTTTTTTAAAATCCTTAGTTCGTACTAGAACTTTTAACAATGGTAAGGATAGTTCATGAATATAATAAATATGCACAACAAAAATTTTTAAAATAAATAAAAATAAATAAATAAATAAATAAGGTGAACCAGTAGTTCAATTTACACAAATAGTTCCGGGTTCCAAATGTTAGTCAAACCACGTAAATTACAAGCCTGTCAAACTAGCAAGCTTACTTCAGTTTGAATGGTCCAGTTGGTTTCTAACAGATTATAAAAAAACACTAGAATGTAGTACAAAGTTTTTAAATGAATAAATGGATATAGCTTTTTATTCACTTTCAATGAAATAAACATAATAATTTAACTTCAACTTCTTGCTTTCTTTTGGTCACAGATTATACCTTTCCTCACCAAAAGACTTTCTAATGTTCTCCTATGTTTTCTTCAAGATCAATCACAGCAAGCTCTTTTGTCTACAGATTCTCTATCATAAATGGCTAAATGGGCTTTATCAATGCACTCAAAACATGTGCATACTATTTAAAACCGAGACATTTATTATGAGCCCAACATCGATGCTAAAGTGTTTTGCTACAGAGTGCTGACCAGTTTTGTTACTAACAGCCGTTTTGTTGTAATCTTAAACGAAGGTTTAAAGTGTCGCACAAACCAACAAAACCAACAATAAATTGAACACTTTGATCTCAAATCAACCAAACTAACTTGTTTCTGTTTGAACAGTTTATATGCACCCTTACAACCCAGTGTTGAATATAGTGTGACAAACACATCTTAAGAACCTTAATTGTTCTAGTTTGCCATCTATCTTCACATCATGCTCATCAAATGAAATAATCAAACATATTATAGAGATGTGCAGCAAGGCTGAATACATCTATACACAGAATATAAGGCTAATATGTCACTGCAACCTATTCAAAAAACGTGATAGGAATCATGTGCTAGTCTTAGTTTGTCTTTTGTAATTGTGGGAGGGGGATTAGTGTAATTCCTAGTTCTATAAATAAGGGCCATTGATCATGTGGTAAGAAAAAAAAAGAGATATTGGTTAAGTGTTAGGCTCATTGCATATGCATGAGAAGGGCTTAGCCCTGGGACCATTTAGGTTGGCTATCCATTGTAGATCCTTTGGATCATCTTCTTCAATTCTATAGTTGAGTATTTGATTTCATCAATTCTATATCAGTTCTTATCATTGGTCCGACCTGCCGCACCTCTGCTCTTCTTTCAATTTCTTGATCTGTATTCCCAATCTGCTCTTAGATCCAATTCCGATTTCTAATTCGATTTCAGTTCCGTTCATCAGCTTTTCAATTCGATTTTCAGTTTCCATTCAATTCGCTCTACAATCTATTTGGTTTCGGTTTTGACTCATCGGCTCTCCAATCTGATCTCCAATTTCGATTTCCAAATCCAATTCAATTCGATCTACAAATCCAATTCGATTTCCGTTCTGTTCATCAGATCTAGAAACAGATCTACAATTCGATTTCCCTTTCAATTTCAACTTCAAATTGATTTCAGTTTTGATTATCGGATTTATCATCTGATCGCTATTCCCGACTTTTGTTTTTCACGCCAAAATTTTTCTACGATTTTCCTCCTTCAATTCCGATTCCAATCATGGTGAATCAGAACTCTCGTTTGGACAATCACGAGCAACAGATTCAACAACTTCAATCGGATGTGGCTGCCATCAAAGCTTCCCTATCGGTATTAGAAGCCAATAGGGTTGAATCAGTGGAGTTTCGTAAAATGATGCTGGGATGGATGAAGAAATTGGAGACGAAGCCAAAAACAGATTCGGTTGAATCTGGGATCGAGCATGAAACCCTAGGCGGTTCTAGTATCCAATTTGTAGCTCAATTGGAGGAAATTGTTTCCCGATCGGAAGAACGTTGGAGTGCTCATGGTCAAGTTCATTTGCAGGCTGTCCGTTCAAGCTCTGATGCCAAATCAATGGCGCCAGTTAAGTCTTCCGGTACACAGGTTGTTGACGTTCAATCACAATTTTACAAAATTGGAATATTATCGGACCGATTTCAGGAACTAGTAGGCTTCGGGACTGTTGAGGGCCATGGAATGGAGCTGAAAACAGTACAGTTGGCCTCTTCTGATTTGGGCTCTTACAAACCTCCTAAGTTGTTTGATTTGGTTGCTGATCCTAAACCACCCGACCCGTTTATAAACCTTAAATCAGAATTCTTCTAAAAGTTATTTGTAGTGGATACAAAACTGCAAATCAGGTTGTGTGGGTGTTGTTGGATCAATATTTCTGTGGGTAGTGCATGGGCAAGGTCGTCCTTCTGAAAACGCTCTCGGGAAGCCTTCGTTTGGGTGTCATGTCAGTTGTTCTTTCTCAGTCTTGAGGGCAAGACTGTTTTGAAGGGGGGAGTAATGATAGGAATCTAGTCTTAGTTTGTCTTTTGTAATTGTGGGAGGGGGATTAGTGTAATTCCTAGTTCTATAAATAAGGGTCATTGATCATGTGGTAAGAAAAAAAAAGATATTGTTTAAGTGTTAGGCTCATTGCATATGCATGAGAAGGGCTTAGCCCTGGGACCATTTTGGTTGGCTATCCATTGTAGATCATTTGGATCTTCTTCAATTATGTAGTTGAGTATTTGATTTCATCAATTCTGTATCAGTTCTTATCAAAACGCCTCGTTAGCTGAACAAAAGTTGGCTTTTCTGCTTCAGATCATAACAGGATCATAACAGTGGTCGTTGTTGGTTAGACAATGGTCAATAACGATCATAACCAACATTTATCGTGTCTAGATCAACTTCAGTTATGACGCTAGATCATTCAAAACTAACAACTTTGTGAAGTTTTACATGTGGCAGAATTACAGGTAAAGATGGGGAAAAAGTCTCAGTGTCTGTAAATACTACACGCCGTGCACACTGTTTCATGGCTAATAATTATTGGAAAAAGAATGAAGTTGTCTCGAGTCCTTTCGTATCCATCAGAAATGCACCAACAGCCAGCAATACCGACTTAATTAAACACCAAAATGACTTGTATTCCCTGGAACCGAGACACCAGGACCCAAACTAGTTTAGTAGTCGTTGGATAATCTTAAAACAATCTTACTTCTGGTTCTTGTTTTGGGTCTGCTTCGGTTTCTTGCGGTCCAAGGCAACTAACCCTGCACCTAACCCTGCACCTAACCCAACTGGTGCCTGACCTTGTTCTGGCTTGGTTTTGGTCGTCTCCTCGGTGTTTTGAGCACGATTGGTGTCTTCACCGGTGGTGTTTTCTGGTGTCATGCCAGAGTTTATTCTGTTGAGAAGTTGGGTCAGTGGCGGGAGAGCCTGGACAGGGACACCGTGTGGGCGGATTAATAGACCCCTAGCAGCGGCTTTCTTCCTCGCCTCAGCCACCGCACGAGCGGATCTCTCATTAACGCCTCTGCCTCGAGGAAAGTTTCACCAACTGCGGTGTTCCCGCCACTACCTGAGGCGGAACCGCCAGAGGCTGCTTGGAATGCTTGAATTAGATCAGGGTGAGCCTGTACAAACAACAACACTTGTTTAAAAAGACCAACATTCTCGAGATTCTTAGTTTAAATTAGTGTCAAATCATATTACAACCGTTTGCATGCCACATAAATTCATTTCATTATGAGAAAAATGAGTGATCAAAGATGAGGTTTGTGGCATACCTTAAGAGATCGATTGCTGCTTGAGCAGAAACCGCATTTACAGCTTGTCCTTTCTGCTTTTGTGCATTCATCTAGTGTAATATTATCACCAAAACGAGTTTAAAAAAACATAATTACACTAAAAAAAACCATCACAAATATTAAAAACCGAAATCCGACCTGTTCCTCGTGCAGTTTAAAAGTTTTCATCCAGTTCTCTGAGTCTCGAGTCCTCGAGTCTTCCTCTCCAAGTTGCTTCACAAGAATGTCATATGTCTTCTTTTCATGCTGTTAAAACAAAACCATATTTCAACCATTTGACCACCACTAAATATAACAATTAGTCAACTATTAACAATTAAGACTATTTGTATGAGCTACAAGAGTGTGCCTGATGAGAGAGTTTGTAGGCACCAACACAATTAAACGCGATTGCAAGTGCATGATAGCATACAGCGGTTTGAATATGTTCTTCACCCAAAAGCCTCTCGTTCTTTTTTAATGCTTCTTGTAGATAACGAAGAGCCGTATTCATTTTTCCAATATCTTGATACATCATTGCGATATTAATGTACGTTGCAGCAACATCGGGATGATCTGGGCCGGAGGATAAGCTTAATAGGACTAAGGCACGGGACATGTGTTTTAATGCAAGTTCTGATTGGTTGAGTCCGTGATAAAATAGGGCCATGTTCCCATAGCTGAAAAAGATGCAAAGTAAAATCATAAATTCATAAACACATGACAAACGCAAGTTATTATAATAAATGTTGATGGATTAAGCATTGAAAGGAAATAAATAACCGGTACCTGTGAGCTGTATCGGGGTGATCGAGACCAAGGCACCGTTCGTTTATAATAAGTTCTTTGTGCTGCTGCATAATGGCTGCAGCCATGTCTCCAGCATGATATAGAACCATGGCAAGATAACTACAAGAGTAAATCTTTAGATATAGATGAACAACAGGGAGGCACTGAGAAAACTTTAAATAGATCAAGCGGGTTTGGCTCAAATGGATAAATTTAGCATAAGTTGAGTTGTGTTGACTGTTGACTCAAATACTTTTTCTTGTCAAAAACTTTATAATATATAATCATCTTTCTGAATAAAGCAGTTCAAGAGATTATATGCACAAAACACTCCGACTTTCGACATGACCCGCGCCATTGTTAGCTTTACTTTTTGTTTTACTCATTTGACCCCCTTATAGATGAAAACATAACCAAAATCGATCTTTGCTGAAACTGCCACTTGTACCTAAACTCATCAATTCTCATCAACAACTTTCAAGTGAAAAAAAATCATACCGGCAACAATTAGCAACCTCACGATGCATTGGACCTGTAACCTGCATTTTATAATAAAAAAAATTTCACTCAAATGGACATAAAATTAAGGGATAATATCATATTACATATCCCTCAAAACTTTAATAAAATCATAATTACCCAACAGAAAATTAAAATATCAAATATGCCCATTTTCATACATCTATATCCTTCCTTTATGTAAAGATTAAGATTATGAGAGTTTGAAGTGCAATGAGAAGGTGAAGGGTAAAATACGTTGGATAATTCCCGATTTGTTTTGAATCTTTAGCAGCTAGCTACAGCTGTGTTTTGACAGCAAGCTATAGCTGCTGATTTGGGTTTATTTTTTTGATTTGAGTCTTTATTACCTTCCATGAGATGGGAGTTCTATTTTGGTCTGTAGTTTATTTCCATGTCCTGTTTTTATTATAAATAGAGATCGGTGCTTTGGAGTTTTTGTATCAGTTTTCCCTTGCAGCATTTTTTCTTAGCTGATTACTTCTGGAGTTTTTGGACTGTGAATTATAGCATATACTACCGTCGTACTGGAGATGCAGAGCTGATTGGTTACAGTGACAGCTCACACACAACTGATTTGGTCGGCGGAAGGAGCACAAAAGGTATGGTGTTTTATTATGGGGGTGGACCAATAACGTGGTGCAGCCAGAAACAAAGTATTGTTGCTTTGTCCTCATGTGAGGCTGAATTTATGGCTGCGACTGCTCCAGCATGTCAAGCAGTCTGGCTAAAGGGTTTACTTGAAGAAATAACAGGGAAAAATGTGGAGGCCATAAAGCTATGTGCAAATAACCAGTCTGCTATCTTATTGCTTAAAATTCCTGTTTTTCATGGGCGTAGCAAACTGATAGAATTTGAACATAACGGTATGAAAATCTTATTAAAGTGATGATCTCAAATACACACCGCACATTTATAGTAGTTAGAGCTAACTAACTAATTACACTTTCAACCCCTGCACTATACTAACTAAACATTTTAAGCACAAACTTTATTCTAAACATAATGAAAGAATTAAACTAACAATCACCCCCTAATTCTTTCATGGAACCAACTCCAAGCAATTTCTTCATGTCAATGAACTTTAACCTAGGTAAAGCTTTAGTAAGAATGTCTGCCTTCTGCTCTTCTCCACATACATGCTTAACCACCACTAGGCCCTTCTCAACACAACTTCTAATGTAATGATACTGAACATCTATGTGTTTTGATCTCCCATGAAAGACTGGGTTCTTCATCAACTGAATAGCAGACTTATTATCAACATAGATCACAATAGGACCTATTTCACATCCGGATAACACTTCCAATACACCCCTTAACCATACAGCCTGCTGCGCAGTAGCAGTAGCTGCTATGAATTCAACCTCACATGATGATAAAGCAACAGTTTCTTGCTTTTGACTCACCCAACTGATAGGACCTGCACCATAATAGAACACCATACCTGTGGTGCGTCTTCCATCAGCTTTGGTAGGGGCATGAGAACTATCACTGAACCCAACTAAGTCACCAACACTCCCATTTTATACCAAATGCCATGATCAACCGTACCTTTAAGATACCTCAGTATATGCTTTACAGCATGCCAATGAGAGGATCTAGGTGACTCCATGAACCTGCTTGCTATTCCCACTAAATAAGACAAGTCAGGCCTGGTTTGAGTCAAATATCTCAAACACCCAATGAGTCTCCTATACAATGCAGCATCCACTGCATCTAGCTCCTCATCTTTCCCTAGCTTTAAACCAGGATCCATAGGAACTTTAGTTGGATTACATCCCCACATGTTATGTTCCTCTAATATTTTCTTAGCATATCCAGATTGACACAAGAAGATACCCCTGTCTTCTTGTTTAACTTCTATCCCTAGGTAATAATTCAGCAGCCCTAGGTCTGCCATCTCAAATCTGGACCTCATCATGATTTTAAACTCCACCATCCTTGAACTTGACCCTGTATCAAATCATCAACATACACACCCAAAATCACTGATTCATCTCCAACCTGATTCTTATAAACAGCATGTTCTTGTGGGCATCTTTTAAAGCCAAACTCTAACAAGGTAAAGTGTAATTTCTCATTCCAGGCTCGAGGTGGCTGTTTAAGGCCATACAAAGCCTTTATGAGTTTGTAAACTAACCTTTCCTTGCCAGGCTTTACAAAGCCTTCCGGCTGTGACACATAAACATCTTCTTTCAAATCCCCATTTAGAAAGGTTGTCTTCACATCCAGGTGATGCACCTTCCACTGGTTTACAGCTGCTAAGGCTAGTATCAATCTTACAATCTCTAGCCTAGCCACTGGAGCAAACACCTCCTCATAGTCCACTCCAAACTTCTAAACATACCCTTTCACTACTAATCTGGCCTTATGCCTAATGACTTCCCCTTCAGCATTTCTTTTCAGCTTAAACAACCACTTAAGCCTAATTGGCTTCACTCCCCTTGGACACTCAACCAAGTCCCAAGTTTTATTCTTTTCTATGCTGTCAATTTCATCCTGCATAGCCCTTTTCCACTCAGGGTCACACTTATCCTGTTCATAACATCTAGGCTCTTTAATTAACATCAACTCTGACTCATTGAATATGGGTGGTTCAAATGGGATCTGTTCCAACACCTCTGTTCTATCAAAGACATCAGTTAGGTTTGAAAAACCTTTAGGTGGTGTATCATCATAGGTAGACCTAGGAACCTGATCACTTTCTTCAGGATTCCCTCCATTTGCACCCCCTGAATCTACATCATCCTCTTCTGATTCAGAACCAATGTTGGGGTGATCTTGATGATCATGCACATGGCTAGTTGAGGCTTCATTTCCTTCATTCATATCAGGGTGGCCTGATGTATGCACAGTTGATGCAACATCACCTTGATTGGGGAAAGTGGTAAGCACTCCAAGCTTTGCATACCTCTGATTAGACACATCAGGGCTTTTATCTTCCCACTCCCAAGGTTTTCCTTCCTCAAACATCACATCCCTGCTTACTATGATTCTTCCTGTCCCTGGGTTATACAACCTGTAGGCTTTAGATCCAGGTTCTATACCCAAGTGGACCACAGGGACACTCCTATCATCTAGTTTCTTTACTTGATGACTAGGAACCTTCACATGTGCCTTGCACCCAAACACCCGAAGATGTTTTATCTTTGGCTTTCTCTGGTAAAGACACTCATAAGGAGTAATATCTTCCAAGCCTTTGGTTGGACTCCTGTTCAACAGATAGACTGAGTGCCTTACAGCCTCAGCCCAGAAGTCCAAAGGCATGTGCATTGCCTTCAAAATGGACCTGGTCATCCCCATCACAGTTTGATTCCTCCTTTCCACAACCCCATTTTGTTGTGGAGAGTAAGGAGCAGTCAAATACTTCCTTATGCCATCTACATCACATAATTGCTCAAAGCTTCTTGATTTAAACTCTCCCCCTCTATCTGTCCTTAGGGCCTTGATTACATAGGATGTTTCTGACTGAACTTGAGCCTTAAACACCTTGAATGCCTCTGGTGCTTGGTCTTTGGACTGCAATAGGTGAACCCATATAAACCTAGAGCAATCATCCACCAATAGCATGAAATACCTGTTTCCTGCAGGTGTAGGTGGGTCTATAGGACCACACAAATCTGCATGGATCAGCTCTAAGGGTACCTTGGCCCTGAAATTACTTGCACTTGGGTAGGATTGGCTTCTCTGTTTGCCAACTAGACAGCTCTCACACAATTGAGCTTGTGGTTGATCTTAGGCATCCCCCTCACCATACTATGCCTGGACATCTTGTTTATAGAATCAAAGTTCAAGTGTCCCAGCCTTGCATGCCATGTCCAAACTTGGTCATGCATGGCTGCCAACAGGCACATAGAGGGTGTCACAGTGAGCTTGATCTTGTAGAGCCTGTTCTCTGACTTCTTCACCTTCATCAAGGTTCTGCCACTATTTTCATAAACCCATAAGTAGCCATCTTTCATCAACACTCTACAGCCCACTTCATCCAATTGGCCCAAACTGAGGATGTTGCTTCTCAGAGCAGGGATGTAGTAGACATTAGTCACTACCCTGTGTTCACCATTGCTACATTGTCAAGATACCATGTACAAGAATCTCCTCCATGAGGTAGGTTCTTAGGAAACACACTTTGCTCCTCAAGAAGACCCATATCCAGCTTTGCCATTAGCAAGGCTGGTTCTTGATCTTCCTGAGTTTGTGACAGGTGTGCCTCCCGGTCACCTTTTCTTGGAGTCCGGCATTCATTGGAGAAGTGCCCCAATTTATCACAATTGAAGCACCTCATGCTTCTCTTGTCTTTCTTAGAGGCGTTGGCACCTCTTTCACTGCCTTCAGTATTGGGTTTTCCTCCCCTGCCCTGTGCATACCTCCCTTTTCCTTTACTTTTGTTCTTGTTTTCCCACCCATTAGACCCACTGGATCTTGAATTCAGGGGCCTGGACTCACCCTTAGTCCTTTCTTGCCATTCACTCTTGGTCAAGAGTAGTTGCCCAGATGAATTCTTTCCCTGGGTGGCTGGCTTGAGTCTTTCCTCATATGCCTTTAATCTCCCCACCAGTTCTTCAAATGTCATGGCCTCCAAGTCTGAGAATTGTTCTATAGCGCAACCACGATAGGTAGAAACCTATCAGGGGCTGCTTTCAAGAACTTCCTGACTTGTTTGGAGGCCACAACTGTAGTCCCCAGGGCTCTATACCGGGACACAAGTTCGCCCATCTTGCCTGCAAAATCGTCTATGGATTCAGACTCCCCTATGCACGGCACTTCAAATTCGTGGTCTAGAGTCTGAATTCTTGCCTGCTTGACCCTATCTTCACCCACATACCTCTTCTTCAACGCATCCCAAATGTCCTTAGCCGACTTGAATGCAGCGGCTTGGAAGATGAAGGCCCTCGCCTTCTTGCCCAATTTGGCATCCACAGCTTCCTTAGATGGTGGTTCGATGGCATCCCAGATTTCCTGGGCATCCATGAACGCCTCCATCTTAATTGCCCAGGAGGTGTAGTTCGTCGGGGAGAGGATCGGGATCTTGAATGAAATTGGGTCACTGGTGTCCTTCAGGACCACCTGTTTGTCGTGATTCGCCATCGAATTGAATCAAAAATTGGGTTCTAGTGAAGATCGAGTGCAATTGGATCAGTCCAATCGATCAATTTTGCGCTCAGTCGCACTCGGGAAAACTACAGCCGCGATCGAGGTGAGGAGTTCTTCGCGAGATGAGAATCGAAGGGAGGCAACAATGGATCGAGAGCCTATACGCGCTCTGATACCAAATGATAGAATTTGAACATAACGATATGAAAATCTTATTAAAGTGATGATCTCAAATACACACAACAGCTGCACATTTATAGTAGTTAGAACTAACTAACTAATTACACTTTCAACCCCTACACTATACTAACTAAACATTTTAAGTACAAACTTTATTCTGAACATAATGAAAGAATTAAACTAACACAAACATATCAATACGCGCTATCACTTTATTCGTGAGTGTGTTGAAAACGACATGGTGACTATCGAGAATATAGTCGGGAAAGAGCAGAAAGATGATATTTTGACCAAGGCTTTGCCCAGAGTCAAATTTATTGACATGAGAGAAGTGTTAGGAGTTGAAGACCTATCGGAAGTAAAGATCGGAATTAAGGGGGTGAATGTCGGATAATTCCGGATTTGTTTTGAATCTTTAGCAGCTAGCTATAGCTGTATCTTGACAGCAAGCTATAGCTGCTGATTTGGGTTTATTTTTGATTGATTCGAGTCTCTATTACCATCCAAAAGATAGGAGTTTTATTTTGGTCTGTAGTTTATTTCCATGTCCTGTTTTTATTATAAAGAGAGATAGGTGCTTTGGAGTTTTTGTATCAGTTTTCCCTTCCTGTCTTCCTTAATAAAGATTTATCTGTGCTGACTACTTCAGCATTTTTTCTTAGCTGTTTTTCTGCTAAACTCTTGTGCCAATTGTGTCTAACAAAATAGGCCTACTATAAATAGTATTTTAATAAAATGGGTAAATATGATGCTATGCTAGTTTTAGGGGTATACATGAAATTACCCCTGAAAGTAATTATTAACTACACCCATTATGAGACGAAAAGGATCAAAACAAATACCTGCTGAAGTATTGTAAATGCTTCTGTAAATAAAGTGTATGCTTCATTGAGCATTCCCTGCAAGCACGTGACAGCAAATTATATAAGGAATTTCATAAAAATCTGAACCATAATTATAATTACTTAATTAGTTGCCATATTACGATAATGAATGTCACAAACCTCTGCCAGCTGGGCCTTCCCGGTTTCCACCAGCTCCTTTGCTTCAGAGCATACAGGTATCGAATGCTTCACTACAGGTTGAAGATTCAATATATCTGATGTTTGGAAAGGTGCACCCGCACTAAGATCATACTTTTTGGCAGCTATGGTTACCCCCACCTGTTCGCCCCATTTAAACAAATAACAGAATAAGTAGAGTTATTATATAAAGGAAAGTGTTTTTCGTTAACACCACTCAAAACCTTGGTAGGTACCTTCAGGCAAAGGTTGCGAATGACTGAAATCTTTTTCACACGTGACCTTGCATCCTCTGGCAATTCAAACTGTGAATGGGAAGAACGGATTAAAAATGAAATGAAGTCGAAGGGTATAAAAGATTAATCACAAACAAGCCAAAGTTTAGTTAACCTGGTATTTGACTTTTGAAAATTCATTGATGTTAGACCACAAACTTTCAGAACTGAGACTCATGCTGGATGTTTGTTTTCTAGCAGCAACACCTCCAACTTTCGACCTTGAGTGACTCTTTGTTGATTTTCCCGAAGCGTGGTGGCCCGAGATATCCTGTTTACAGATTTTGTTGCAACTTCCATCAATGAATACTGGATTTTTATTAATTTTGTACAATAAAGTATAAAACTTGTACCATTTTCATTACAAGGCCACTAAATAAAATGCTATTTACAAAATTCTAGTTATCTTAAGACTACAGAAAGAAGTTTTCAGAAAGCTAGGAGGATTAATTGTTGACCTTCATCTGATTTTTGAACTGTGTATTATTATTTCCAACGCCTTTTCCAGAAGCTGTCTGCCCATCTCCAAATAGACAGTTGAAAAAATGAGCAATTGCATGACCGATATCATGATCTGCTGTATCTCTCAATACATCCTGTAAAACCAGAGAAGAGAAAATTACATAATTTACAGACCAATAAAGGGAGGCATACATAAACATCAAATACAAATAAATTACATCATACCCACCTTGAGTATGTGTTTTGCACATCTAACCGTAATCTCATTGGAACAAAGATCCCATAAATGAGGCAAGTGCTTCATACCATAAGCTACCTGGGAATATTCCAAAAACCATCATGTGTATCTTAAAATTGGTGATTTGTCATTTAAATATAATAAAAAATATATATCAATTTAAAAAAAAATTGTTTGATCTTACTTTGCCAATATAGCGGATATTAATTCCATGGGCGTGAAGTGCTTCAGTGAGTGTCTGGCCATCCATTGGTGAAACTTCAAGCGTGCAAAGATCTTGTATGAACTTTGGAAGCACAACATCCTTCAGATACAAACTCACCTTCCGTACACTTTCTTCATCAGCAGCAATTTCCTATTGTATTCAAGTACAAGAATATAAGAGTTGGCAAAACGAGCTGGTCATGCGGGTTTAGTAACAAGTCAAAACAGGGTTGGGTTGACCCAGGACACTTTTCGTCCATTATTAAAAGAATATGAAGAGATACTTCGTTAAAGATCATTATAAAACTGTAATAATACAATAAGAATGTGCTTTTTCCCCAAACAACGCGATTTAGTAGGTTGTAAGAATCAAATTACACTTTGGGCAACTTTTGGCCCGTTAGGGAAAAAACATAACACAAATTTAAACCAACAAGAACAGAAAGACTTACCTCAGGACTCCCAGCCAGTTTGAATTCGGTAAATACATTAGGATTAAACCGTATATCCTCAAACTTATCTGCCACATCAGCAGCCTTAGAACCAGATTCTTTATCTTCTGATTCATTCTGCATAAAAAATAATAAGCTAAGCGACATTTAAATCATTTTGCTTCATAAACAAATTATTGCAGAAGTACTTACAAGTAACATAGCCTACTATTATATAACATCAACATAATTCAGGTGTCACTAGCCTTATAAAGAACTAAAAAACATCTATAACTGAAAAGCCTTAGGCTTAAAATGTCTTATGAATATGACAAGAAGATCTTTACCAGCTTAGCATCAGAGGCTTCAGGTGTTTTCGCAGCCTCAGTTTGATCTACTTGTTCAACACTATCTGCCTTTGAAGAATCTATAGATGTAGATGTTTCTTGTGGCTCACGTTTAGATTTAAATTCTTTGCTGCTTCAGCCTTCTCACATATAGTCATAAACACCATAATCACATACGTGTGAAATATAGTTAACTGTAATTTCTATAGAATTGTACGATATGCATTACCTGGCAGAAGGCAGTAATTAATTCAGGTCGCAAAATACAAAATTTGGAATTTGGTCCGGTATAATTGGCATCACGGGGAGTGACTCTCATTAGATCCAAAAGATAGTGCCTGCACATGAAAATTTCACACAAATATAATTTTCATTCAACATATAAGTTCAAACAATAAAGAAATCAAGTTCCAACTGTTGCCACAACAAACTCAAGATCGGACAACAATAGAACCAATCTAGAAGCAGAAGCTGATAAAAGCAGAGATTATTATATGAAATATAGTTAACCAAAAAACCACCTATCATCGCTTCCAACGATGCCTTTGCACTCAACAGGTGCAGCTATTTGGAAAACATTTCCGGATCCATCAAGAACTGCATGTTCCTTCACCCGCAGGCGTTTTGAAGCTTCCAGTACCTAATATTAGAGTTTAATTTAGCACACGCTCTGAAAGGTATAAATAAAGAAACTATATCACTAATATTACTAAAATGTTCGGTGACGAGAAGTACAGGGAAAAAGGGTTATAGATTACGATTGGCATCGTGGAATGTAGGAACGTTAACTAGTAAGTTATTAGAGTTAATAGACGTGCTAAAGAGACGTAGGGTACAGATAGTGTGTCTTCAGGAGACTAGATGGCGAGGTAGGAGAGCAACAGAGTGCAATGGGTATAAACTATGGTATTCAGGATCAGATGGAACGAAAAATGGGATGGGTTTCCTAGTTGCTAAAGAGCTTCAAGATAATGTAGTAGAGGTGAGAAGATATGATGATAGACTTGTGTTGTTAAAAATAGTAATAGGGGATGAAGTAGTGGCAATAGATAGTGCATATGCACCACAGGTTGGATTAGGGGAAGCGGAAAGAAAGAATTTCAGGGAGAGTTTAGATCAAGTTATGGGAGACATACTTCGAGAAGAAAAAATATGCATAGGAGGTTTTAATAGGCATATTGGTAAGGCTAATGATCACTTCCCTTTGGTGCATGAAGGTTTTGGGTATGGTCTAAGGAATGACGGTGTTGAGGTGTGAAGGCCTTTGGGCTTTCGGATGGAGTTATGGGCCTGGCCCATTGAAGCTTCTTAAAACCCTAATTATTCTTATATATAGAGCATGTCATTGTATTGTAATTTTGTCCCTTGAGCTTAATAAAATACCTAGTTGCAGAGAGTGGACGTAGGTCATCTTGACCGCACCACTATAAATTCTTGTGTTCTTATTGCTTTCGTGTGTGTGTTTATTTCCGCTGCGTAAAGATACCTAACAACTGGTATCAGAGCATCAGGCTCTTGAAGAATTCCGCCGCCGCCGCCGCAGTACCGCACCGCCGTGAATTCCGGCGCGAACAGTGTTTCCCGGCCGTGAACAGTGTTTCCCGGCCGTGAACAGTGTTTTCCGGCCGTGAACAGTGTTTTCCGGCAGTGAATATTGTTTTCCGGCCGTGAACAGTGTTTTCCGCCCCGTGAACAGCGCTGCCGAAATTTTTTATCTGATTTTCCAGCTGTTGTTCGGTTCTGTTTTGCTACTGCTATTTCTGAGTTTTTTTTGCTACTGGTGGACTGATCACAACTACTTTTGGTGGCTGTTTGATCGCCGGAAATTAGGGTTTTTTCAAACCCTAGGTTGCGCAATAAAGGGAGAAGGCGTGGCTATTTTTGGAGTAGTTTTTGAGTGATTTTGCGATTAGAGTTCTGGCTGGGATCTCTTAAAGTTGCTGGTTTCGCTCAGGTTTTGCAGGTGCAGCGCCGGGTCGGGTGTTTCGGGTTCTAGGGTTTTTGGTTGGAAGTACCAGATCTGGTTTGTTTATCCTTTGTGGACTAGTTATCAACTGTTCAGCGTGCCTGTTTCATTTGTTTTTGTCTCTGGTTTGCTACTATGGCTGAAGACGGGAAGACTGTGATCGAAAAGTTCAATGGCACCAATTTTGGTTGGTGGAAAATGCAAATAGAGGCATTACTTTGTCAAAAGAATTTGGATATGGTACTGGAAAAGAAACTGGAGAGTATGCAGAAAGCTGAAGAAGCAGTTTGGAATCCAAGGACAAGAAAGCTAGAGCGGCTATTATGTTATCTTTGACGAAGAGCGTTGCTTTTAACATCATGAAAGAAACCAGTGCAAGTGGTATGATGTTGGCTCTGTCAAATATGTATGAAAAGCCATCTGTAGCTAACAAAGTGTTCTTGATGAGGG
Source organism: Flaveria linearis (assembly GCA_024085815.1). Lineage (NCBI taxonomy): Eukaryota > Viridiplantae > Streptophyta > Magnoliopsida > Asterales > Asteraceae > Flaveria > Flaveria linearis. The sequence continues at coordinate 73,283,635 of CM044009.1, forward strand.
AACTGTTCATGACGAGAATGAAAGAAGGAAGCTCAATCACCACCCACATTAATGATCTGAAGCCTATTCTTACTAGATTAGAATCAGTGGGAATAAAATTCGATAATGAGACTCGAGCCTGGTGTTGCTATCTTCACTGCCTGATAGTTGGTCCGGGACTGTAACTGCTGTTAAAATTCTATGGGGGCTAACGACATGACATTTGAAAAGACCCGAGACATTGTGATAGGTGAAGACACGTCTGAAAAGTGCAAATGTTTGATCATCTTCTAAGATGTTACATGTTGGTAGGGGAAGGGAAAATAGCCGATCCAGTGGGAGTCGGGGAAAGAGTTCAACTCGGACTTAGAAAAATGTGAGGTGTTGGATCTGCAACGAGGATGGACATGTTAAGAATCAATGTCCAAAGAAAAGTATGAACACTGCTGCCGAGGATGTCAATGATGATGACGTGTTAATTCTTGAGGCTGAAAACAGTGTGGACTCTTGGATCATGGATTCTGGCTCTTCGTTTCACGCCGTACACAGTGGTGAAATTATGGTGAATCTGAAAAAAGGCGATTTTGGGAAGGTACGTCTCGCCGATGGCAGAATGCTTGATGTAATGGACATGGGTAATATTGATTTGGTGACTCCATTGGGAACTAAATGGAACTTAAAGAATGTCAAAATGATTCCAGGTTTGAAGAAGAAATTACGATCTGTTAGTAAATTGGATGAACAAGGACTGGAAGTCAAATTTGGTGGTGGTAGATGGAGGGTAATCAATAGAAACCGGGTGATTGCTCGTGGTGATAAGCATGGGTCATTGTACATGGTGGAGGTACCTGCTGAGGGACTGATCAACCCGGTTAAGCAAGTCAAAGTCGGGTTCGCTAAATCTATTGCTAAGAGAGTTCGTTTTGCAAACATGAAGTCTGGAGCAAAGATTGTAGCTGAATGGGGTCATAAGTCTAAACCAATCAGAGGATTTTGTGACAGTGGGAGCATGGGGCATGTTTAGGGTACAGTCAAGAAGAATCGTTGGGTGTTGAAAACTACTATTGGAAAAATCTCTCCTGGTGATTGTTTCCTGAATTTGGAGAGTGTTAGTGGTTCTCAGTATATCTTTGAATCTGGTGGATCGTGTAAACCAGTTGAGACAGAGGATGGGTCGCTGGTGGAATTTACCACGACTGGGTTGGAGCTCGAGGGAGCTTCTACGGGCCCTTTCAAGTAATTGACGAGAAGGGACCTCTGCAACTAGGGGATTTGGATTGAAATCTTAGCTTGTTCTTTGGAATTGAAGGCTTGGAGGATTTCTGTTACTTGAGGATTACTGATGACAGGGTTGCTTTGTACTTAAATGGCTAGCTGGAGTATTCGCAAGGCCTTTAAGTGGGAGATTGTTGAGGTGTGAAGGCCTTTGGGCTTTCGGATGGAGTTATGGGTCTGGCCCATTGAAGCTTCTTAAAACCCTAATTATTATTATATATAGAGCATGTCATTGTATTGTAATCTTGTCCCTTGAGCTTAATAAAATACCTAGTTGCAGAGAGTGGACGTAGGTCATCTTGACCGAACCACTACAAATTCTCGTGTTCTTATTGTTTTCGTGTGTGTGCGCGTATAATAGTGTGTTTATTTCCGCTGCGTAAAGATACCTAACAGTAAGGAGCTTCTTGACTTTGCATTAGCCCATGACCTAAGCGTTATAAATTTGTTTTTTAAGAAAAAAGACTCGCATCTAATCACGTTTAGCAGCGGCGGGAGACACACGCAGATAGACAATTTGCTGATGAGAAGAGAATACCGTAGCTCGTGGAAGGACTGTAAGGCAATCCCGGGCGAGACAGTAGTGACCCAACATCATATGTTGGGTACGGATCTACGCATGAAGAGAACAATTGTCGAACCAACCGAAAGAATTAGACCTACGATCAGATGGGGCCAGCTCAAAGACGAAAAAATTACCATCTTTAGAGATAAGGTCATACCAATGACCCAGACTGACCCACAAGAAGACGTAAACCAAAAGTGGGAGGCCATGGCCACTACGATCATTCAAGCAGCTAAAGAAACTCTTGGAGCTACAACAGGTAGGACAGTCGATCATAAGGAATCCTGGTGGTGGAACGAAGATGTACAGGAGAAGATTAGAATTAAACAACAAAGCTTTAGAAAGTTTTTACGCAGTAATAATGAGGAAGAACGAGCAAAACTAAAAGATAAATACAAGGAGGTCAAACGAGAGGCTAAAAGGTCTGTGTCAGAGGTAAAGAACACAACTTATGAGAGGATGTACAAGCGACTAGAGAAGAACGAAGGAAAACATGACATGTTTAAGATTGCCAAAGCAAGAGAAGGTAAAAGACAGGACTTGAGAATGGTGAAGTTTATAAAGGCTGAGGGTGGAAAAGTCTGGTGCAAGGGAGAGACATCAAGGTGCGATGGAAAACGTACTTCAATAACCATTTCAAAGAAAGGAACCCTAATTAACAAACCTAGATCGATCAAACAACGCAACAAAATAAGTGTTATTGTAAAAGCATCACAATCGAGGAAGTTACGAGAGCTCTTAAGAAAATGGGGAGGGCTAAGGCGGTGAGGCCAGACAACATACCTATTGTAGTGTGGAAGTGCCTGGGAGAAGAGGGGCTGCAATGGCTAACGGAGTTATTCAACACTATCTTCAAGACCGGGAAGATGCCAGAGCAGTGAAGAAGCAGTGTCATAGTCTCCATATATAAGAAAAAAGGAGATTTCCAAGGGTGCACAAACTACAGGGAAATAAAACTCTTGAGTCACATGATGAAACTATGGGAAAGAGTTAATTGACACGAGAATTAGAAGCGAAACTCAGGTAGCGATAAACCAATTTGGATTTATGCCAGGGCGCTCTACAACAGAAGTCATACACGTCATAAGGAGGATAATGGAGAAATATAGAGAAAAGAAAAGGGATCTTCATATGGTCTTCATTGACCTAGAAAAAGCCTATGACAGTGTTACGCGACAACTCGTTTGGAAAAGTCTACGACATAGAAGGATACCAGAGAGATATATGAAGATAATCAAGGATATGTATGACGGGGCAAAAACGTGTATACGAGCCCCAGTCAGAGACACAGACTTCTTCCCGTGGAAGTGGGACTTCACCAAGTATCGGCATTAAGCTCATTTCTCTTCACAGTAGTGTTGGATGAGATGGCTAAGTCTATACGGGAGCAAGTCCCGTGGTGCATGCTGTTTGCGGATGATATTGTGTTAATATCAAAATCTAAAAGGGTGCTTAACGAGAGGTTAGAACAGTGGAGAGCGGCACTAAAGCGCAAAGGCTTAAGGATAAGTCGCTCTAAGACGAAATACATACACTGTAACTTTAGTAGAGATTGAAGAGGACACCCAAATCAGTATACAGGGTCCGGCGGTCCCACAGACGTCTAGGTTCAAATACATGGGCTCGTACGTACAGGAGGACGCAGAGATACACAATGATATAGCCCGCCGTGTTTAAACAGGATGGTGCAAGTGGAGAGCTGCATCAGGGATTTTGTGTAATAAGAGGTCACAGCAAGACTAAAGGGAAAACTATATAGAGTGGCAGTACGTCCAGCTATGTTATACGGAACAGACTGTTGGGCCATAAAAAAATCGCACGAGCGACAAATAGACGTCGCGGAAATGCGAATGCTGAGGTGGATGTGTGGACACACAAGACTGGATCGGATAAGGAATGACGTGTTTTGGCAGAGGCTAGAGGTTGCTTGTATCACTGATACAATACGAGAGGGAAGATTAAGATGGTTTGGGCACGTGAAGAGAAGACCGATGTCAGCGCCTGTTAGAGAAGCAGAGAACATCACCTAAGATGGTAGGAGGAGTAGAGGAAGACCTAAGTTGACTTGGGACGAAATAATTAGGCGGGATAGGGTAGAGTTGCACACTTGGACCTCTCCGAGCACACGATCGAGGATAGGAGTGCGTGGAGGCGTAGAATTAAAATTAAGGACTTCTAGGGGATCTGTTGGTAGGAAGAGTAAACGAAAACCTGATGTGTGACCCCCCGCGTTGTTAAGTTGTGGGCTCCGACCCATCTTGGGTGGGCCTGGTATTAACTGAAGACAGAATTAGGAGATTAAGGGACGGCCGCCCTAAAGCCCAGTTTGCTATTTTAGGCAAAGAGCGTTAACCCTAATTTCTAGTTAGTATAAATAAATCTCTTGTACTTGTAAACATTTAACACCTCAATAAAAGAAAACCCTAGGTACCCCAAGTGGACGTAGGTTACACCGTAACCAAACCACTATAAATCTCGTGTCTCGTTTATTGCTTTTGATTTATTGTTCTCGTGATTATGTTCGTGTGTTTGAGCTCTTTGATACTAACAACTGGTATCAGAGCCGGTTCAGGCTCTTGTTTACTGTTAAAATCTTCCCCCCACCGAACTAGGGTTTCGTCGCCGTTCAGTACAGCCGCCGTCAACCGCCGCCGCCGCCACTGCCTAACCCCGATTAGGGTTAAGCCACCGCCGCCGCAGTCAACCGCCGCCGCCGCCGTATTAGGTTTCCGGCGCCGTCGCTGCCGGAAATCTTCTCTGCCACTGCCGGAAACTGCTGCTACTGCTTCTTGTTGCTGATTTTCTTCGATTGAAGGTGCGTTATCAAACGAGTGCTTGCAATTTTTTGAAACTGATTCCATAAAACAGTGCTCAATAGAACAACACTCAAGTTCAGACAGCCGGCCAAAGTTGTGTTTGGCATTGTTTTTCAGTTTTGACTCGATTGTTGAGCACTTAGTTTGGAATAATGGCTGATGACGGGAGAACAAAGATTGATAAATTTGATTGACATGATTTTGGGTTCTGGAAGATGCAAATTGAGGATCTGCTGTGTCAAAAGGATTTGATGGCAGCCTTGGATGAGGATAAACAGGCAGATATGACTGATAAAGATTGGAAGACTTTGGACAACTTTGGACAAGAAAGCAATTGCTGTTATTAGACTCTCACTGGCAAAGAATGTTGCGTTCAATATCGTGAAGGAAACTACTACTCATGGTTTGATGAAAGCCTTATCGAATATGTACGAGAAGCTGTCTGGATCTAATAAGGTAATTCTAATCAGACAGTTAGTTAACACCAGATTGAAAGAGAGTGGTTCAGTTGCCTCTCATATCAATGATTTCAATACCATTATTTCTTGCTTGTTATCTGTTGAGACCAAGTTTGATGATGAAGTTTTAGCTTTGTTATTGTTATCTCCGTTGCCTGAAAGTTGGTCAGGGACAGTTACTGCAGTTAGTAGTTCATGTGGTACTACTAAGCTTACTTTTGAAGGGGTTCGTGATTTGATTTTTGGGGAAGACATTAGAAGGAGAAATTCTGTTGAATCATCTAGTTCTCTGCTGAGTACTGAAGGAAGAGGTAGGGGAAAAGAAAGGGGTAGTAGCAGGGGTCGTTCAAAGTCTAGAAGAAGAAGTCAGTCAAAGCCTAGGAAAGACATCCAGTGTTGGAACTGCAAAGAACATGGGCATTTCAGAAGCCAATGCCCTAAACCATCTGCTTCTAAAGACAAAAAGAAGTTAATCTGGCTGAAGATAATTCAAATGATGTTCTTATCTGCTGTGTTGAAGATTCTACAAAGTCATGGGTCATGGATTCAGGAGCATCATTTCATGCTACATCTAGCACGAAGTCGATGAAAAATCTACGAACAGGTAACTTTGGTAAAGTTCATTTAGCTAATGATCATGCTCTTGATATCACAGGGATGGGGGACGTTGTGTTGAAGACTCCATTGGGCACCACATGGACCTTGAAAGATGTTCGGGTCATTTCAAGTCTCAGAAAGAAGTTAATTTCTATTGGGCAGTTGGATAGTGAAGGATATGATGTCATGTTTGGTAGGGGACAATGGAAGGTCGTGAAAGGAAATCTTGTGATTGCCAGAGGTACAAAGAGGGGCACATTGTACATGGTTGAAGTTCCTGTAGATGGGGTAAATGCAGTGACAAGTGGCCTGAGTCAATCTAATCTGTGGCACCAACGACTCGGTCACATGAGTGAAAAAGGTATGAAAATGCTCGTTTCTAGTGGAAAGCTTCCAGAGTTAAAGAAGGTCGAATCTGAATTCTGTGAGCCGTGTGTATTCGGGAAAAAGAAGAAGGTATCTTTTGTGAAGACAGGAAAGCCACCGAAAGCTCAGAAATTGGAGCTTATTCACACGGATGTTTTCGGACCTACTCTAGTTGCTTCATTGGGAGGTGCTTACTATTATGTCACTTTCATAGACGATTAGACACGTAAGGTATGGGTTTACTTTCTTAAAAATAAATCTGAAGTTTTTGATGTATTTAAGAAATGGAAAACTGTTGTTGAATTGAAACTGATTTGAAGGTGAAATGCTTGAAGTCGGACAACGGAGGTGAATACATCAGCAAAGAGTTCCAGAACTATTGTGCAGAGAACGGTATTCGAATGATTTATACAGTCCCAGGCACTCCTCAACAAAATGGAGTCGCAGAACGTATGAACAGAACATTGAATGAAAGAGCCAGAAGTATGAGAATCAATTCAGGGCTTCCAAAGATGTTCTGGGCAGATGCAATTAATACTACTGCCTATTTAATTAATCGGGGACCATCTGTTCCGTTAGGTTTCAAGATACCAGAAGAAGAGTGGAAAGGTGAAGCAGTTAAATTTGGGCATTTGAAAGTATTCGGGTGCAGTGCTTATGATCTAGTGAAAGATGGTGACAAGCTTGATGCTAAAGCCAAGAAGTACACTTTCACTGGTTATGGGTTTGACAGTATGGGCTACAGGCTTTGGGATTTTGAAAGCAGAAAATTAGCCAGAAGTAAGCATCCTACTTTTAATGAGGCTGAGTTATACAAAGATAGAAACACAACCACTTCAGAGGTTCAAAAAGAGGAAGTTGAATTTGATGTTGATGCTCAGAAACAACCAGATCCAGATCCAGTTAATGAACCAGAGACTGAAACTGAAGAGATACAGTTCCTGAGTTTGAAGATGGTGGTATGGGTGGAAATGAAGAGGCAGTGGAAGCTTCTGACAGTGGGAGTTCAGATTCTGAAGATGAACAGCATCCACATACTCCATACCAATCTCACTGGGTCAGGAGATCCACTAGAGTTTCTAAGCAACCTACCCGGTACAGTCCTTCAGTTAATTATCTTCTTTTGACTGAGGATGGTGAACCAGAAAGTTACTCAGAAGCAGTTGAGTTGAAAGATTCGCTTCAGTGGGAGCATGCAATGCAGGATGAGATGAACTCTTTGATGAAGAATAATACATGGGTCTTAACTAAGCTTCCGCCAGATAAAAGAGTTCTACAGAATAAATGGCTCTGCAGAGTTAAGGAAGATCATAATGATAACAAACGATACAAAGCAAGATTGGTCGCTAAGGGGTTTCAACAGAAACACGGGGTTGACTACAGTGAGATATTTGCTCCCATGGTTAAGATGACTACAATCAGATTGGTACTTAGTATTGTTACAACAGAGAAGTTACATTTGGAGCAGTTAGATGTGAAGACTACGTTTCTGCATGGTGATCTTGATGAGACTATTTATATGGCACAACCAGAGGGTTTTCAGGTTAAAGGAAAAGAAAACTTGGGTGTAAGCTACAGAAAAGTTTGTATGGCTTAAAACAAGCGCCCAGACAGTGGTATTTAAAGTTTGATGGCTTTATGGGCAGAAACGGGTATAGGAGATGTGAGATGGATCACTGTTGCTACCTCAAGAAGTTTAAAAGTTCCTATATCATTCTTCTCCTTTATGTTGATGATATGCTGATAGCAGGTTCAGATATTGCAGAGATTAACAAGTTGAAGAAACAGTTTTCTACAGAGTTTGAAATGAAAGATTTGGGTCCAGCTAAGAAGATACTTGGTATGAGCATCACCAGAGATCACAAGAACGGTTCTCTAACTTTATCTCAGGAGAAGTACATTCAAAAGATATTAGAGAAGTTCAGAATGAATGATGAGAAGACTACTACTCGAAGTACACCATTGGCTAGTCATATTAAGCTTTCTAAAGATCAGTCTCCAAAGACAGAGAAAGACAAGGCCGAGATGGCGAAGGTTCCTTATGCATCAATTGTGGGCAGTCTTATGTATGCAATGGTATGCACAAGGCCCGATATTGCTCACGCAGTGGGAGTTGTCAGCAGGTATATATCTAATCCGGGGAGAGAACACTGGGAAGCAGTTAAGTGGTTGCCTTAGATTTTTGAAGGGTACTTCAAAGATGGCATTATGTTTCAAGGGTAGAGATGCAATTCTCAAAGGTTATTCAGATGCTGATTTGGGTGGATGTAATGAGACCTACAAGAGTACTACAGGGTATGTGTTCACTATGGGTGATACAGCAATTTGTTGGATGTCTAGGCTCCAAAAGAGCGTGGCTCTTTCTACTACAGAGGCTGAGTACATGGCAGCTGCTGAGGCTAGTAAAGAGCTCGTTTGGTTGAAGAATTTTCTGGGTGAGCTAGGCAGAAAACAGGCAAAGTATCTGTTGTACTGTGATAATGAAAGTGCTGTTAAACTAGCAAAGAATCCCTCTCATCATGGGAAGACGAAGCACATTCATATAAGATATCATTTCATCAGAGGGCTAATCAGCAAAGGTACTATTCAGTTGAACAACATCAAGGGGAACAAGAATCCAGCAGACATGTTTACTAAGTTTGTCACGCTGGATAAGTTGAAGCTTTGCAGGGCTTCAGCTGGCCTTCAGGAATAGTTGAGAAGGTGGGGGTAACTAGGAGGAGCTAAACCAGTTTGGGTTTATTTTACATAAGTACAAGACAATGCAGGTGAAGACATTTTACGCATCCAGGTGGAAGCAGGTTGAAGTGTTTGACGCATTCAAGTGGTGGGTTAGAGAAGATGTCTCGAAGCCCAAGTGGGAGATTGTTAAGTTGTGGGCTCCGACTCATCTCGGGTGGGCCCGGTATTAACTGAATACAAAATTAGGAGATTAAGGGACGGCCGCCCTAAAGCCCAGTTTGCTATTTTAGGCAAAGAGTGTTAACCCTAATTGTCTAGTTAGTATAAATATATCTCTTGTACTTGTAAACATTTAACACCTCAATAAAAGAAAACCCTAGTTGCCCCAAGTGGACGTAGGTTACACACCGTAACCGAACCACTATAAATCTCGTGTCTCGTTTATTGCTTTTGATTTATTGTTCTCGTGATTGTGTTCGTGTGTTTGAGCTCTTTGATCCTAACACGCGTGATGTGTAGGTTATCGACATTTGCCCTTTATAGGTGAAGCATGTTGCTTATTTGATGTATGCACTATCTTTGGGTTGTTATACTTATGGGTGTGCTTATGCTTATGTGATGTATGTTATGCTTATGAATATACTTATGAATATGTTTGTGCTTATTCTAAACTCTTATGTGATATATACCTATATGTTGTATGCTCTATAACCTGTTTGCTATCGTTTTCAAGTCAGGGTCTCTTTGGAAGCGGTCTCTCTATCTCTCAAGATAAAGGAAAGACTCGCCACCACCTACCCCTCCCAGACCCTGCTTTTTAGTGGGATATATTGGGTATGTTTGTTTGTTTGGTCAAATAACACACGGTAATTACTTGGCAATTTCACAACCTTCTCATAAATCGTCAAAGATTCTAAAACATAACCACCAAAAAAATCTAGCTATTTCTGACCTTCTCATGAAAATCTTGGTTCCAGCTGATCTTCATGCCATTGTCAACAGAACCGTATAGAAGCGAATCGGACTTATCACCTTGTAAAATTCCCGGTAGAACACTCTGGAAGAAGATAACAGAACAAATTTAAAATTACAGCAAAAACCCTAACAGCTGTAAGAAAAGAGAAAAAGATTCCACAAACATGTTCCTATTAGTTCAGTAAAAATGATGTAAGAAAATGCATACCTGTGCTACTACTCTATGACCTCTGTAGTCAACAATGGCCATAGCAAGATTATACAATCCAGGAACATCAGCTTCTTGGTATGCTTTTGTGCCTTTTAGATCATTGTTGGAAGATGCGTATGTGGCTTGTTCACTCTCTGCCAATTGTGTCTCTGATGGTGCATCAGAACCTGTTCCAGACGCACCATTCAGATTATGATTCTCTGTAGTTGTTGCACTAGAATTTTCCCCATTGGCTCTAGATGTTTTGGTCAATGTTCGCTCAGAGGAGTTCAAGTTTGAATCTGAAGACTGCTTCCTGGACAACTGCTCAAGATCCGAATCAACAGCAAAACTGAAGAATATGTTGTTGTGAACATACCTACAACGACATAAGATTTTGTTAGCATATGATAAAAGACATTAATGGTTATTAGAATATGGTTGTGTTTGGAGTTGTTTTCTGAAGGCGATAGTGTGATATCAAATAAACTGAAACCGATAATCAGGTTTAATAAAACATCATGTACAAAATAATGTTTGGATGTGTTTCTACTGTTTGGAGTTACAATCATCAGATGATCAGATATCAGAACGTTTGGCAAATTCAGATTAATAAAGAAATTAATAAACAATACGACCAAAAAACGAAACTTTTTTAATAAAGGTGGGAACGGGCTATAAAATCAAACTACCAAAGTCTACTAAATTAGGTTTGAATTGGATAAATAAGTAAATCATTTTACCCTTAAAATTAAAGTATTTGTTGCAGACAGTATGAAAATGATGAATGACATCTAAATAACATACTTATTAAAGGCGCAATGCGCACTCTAGGTGATTTGTTGGGACTACGGCCTAGGCGAGAAGCGCAAAAAAAGCACGGGACTAAGAAAAAAAAGCTCAATAAAATAAAAACAATTTAAAATTTTATTATGTAATGAAATCTAACACTTCTTTCATATACAAAAAATTTTCAACACCATAATCTTCAACATAAAGTACTAATCATCTCCAATACCAAAAAACTCCAAAAACAAAATGTTCATACTTGAAAACAATATTTCGTAAAGTAATAAATAGTAAAACTAGAATAACCAAAAGTTCATCATTATTTAAAATATTCATCTTCCTCCACTTCCTCAAAATCTTCATCAATCAAATTTCTTGAAGTAGCAGGCTTCAAAAAAATTACTTACTACCAGTTACAGTACTTCGAACGATTTGGATAAGAATTTACTGCCTTTTTAAATGAAGCATCATATTTGGGACCGGCCTTTTTTGTGGCGTAGTCCCACTAGGCGACGTGTTTTAACAACTATGCTAAACAATCAGAAGGAAATCTGTGCATCTAAATAATAACTACTGATTAGCATTACTTCAAGTTGCAATAATCAAACAATAAGTTCCAAATGTAATCCAAACACCTTTGAAAGTCCAAACATTAATTTGCAGCATCAATTATGAACAAAAATTGCACTTTTCATCCTACTTACATGTGAAAGCATTCTGGATCAGTTGGATTAATTGGTGGGATGCATCTGCTAATGACTCCAATAGCACCACTTATTGCAGCATCAACAAAATCAGAAGATACCTTATACAGAGCTCTATCTCTCAAGATCCTATACACAACATAGGAATAAAAAACCAGGACAACTTCAAACCAAACTACATTGCTATGCTAACATTAATTTGTTTGATGTAATAAAAAACTAGAGGTGGAAATTTAATGCATATTATATTTTATCTCTAAATGAGTCAAACATGTCAAACAAAAAAATAACTTAAAAGGGAATGGGCCACTTTAAAAACATATTCTTGCAGTCATACAACTCTTTGTAATCATAGGCACGCTAATTATTAATAAAGACTCAAAACTTCAAGACAAACGTGTGTTGGGTTGTGAAGGCTTTGGGCCGAACCGGGCTTGGTTCGGGCCTGTTTTGCTGCGGACAGAAAACAAGGGCAGCCGGCCCTAAGGCAATTAGGGTTATTTAGTTAATTCTTGGAGCCTAAGTTATTGCCTTAATTACTAACCCTAATCTAGCATTATAAATAGACCCATTGATGTAATTTTATTCTTTGAGCACAATAATAATATAAACCCTAGTTGCAAAGTGGACGTAGGTCACCTAGACCAAACCACTATAATTCTCTTGTGTCTACTCTTTCTTTTCATTGTGTGATTGTGTGTGTTTGTTTGCTTCCGCTAGAACCTACTCTGATTCTGATACCTAACAAGTGGTATCAGAGCCAAGGTTCGGAAACACACCGCGTTTACACACTGAAATTGCAGAAGGCTATTCGAGAGGGCTACGGTTTTATCTTTTGCTGCTGGTTCGAAATCTAGGGCTGTTGTTCGGATCTGTTTCTCTGGAGTTCGCGATTAGGGTTTGATCAAACCCTACGGTCACCGCCATCCAGGAACATAACATGGCTGTTTTTTTTTACTCGTCTTTTGAGTGTTTTGTGTTTAGGGTTTCGGTTTTGAACTCCTTGAAGTCGCTGGCTACACTATTTTTTGGGGTGAAGTTGCCGGTTCAGGTATCTTCGGGTTTTTTTTTTTTTGGTTTTATTGAAGGTGTGCTTGGCTTCGGTTAGCTTTGGGTTTTTTTTTGTTTTTTTCTTCAAAGGTTAATATTTTCTCACTGTATTCATCTCGTGATTGTATTCATTTCTCGTTTGCAATGGCTGAAAACGGGAGGGTTCGAATTGAAAAGTTTAATGGGTCAGACTTTGCTTGGTGGAAGATGCAAATAGAAGCATTGCTTGGTGAAAAAGATTTGGAAGTAGTACTGGACGAAAAGCCGGCTACAATGAGCAAAGCTGAAGAAGAAGTTTGGAACTCAAAGGAAAAGAAGGCTAAAGGGGCTATTACATTGGCTTTGACGAGGAGCGTTGCATTTAACGTTATGCACGAAACCACGGCTCGTGGTATAATGACGGCTCTGTCAAATATGTATGAAAAGCCGTCTGCTGCTAATAAGGTGTTCTTGATGAGGGAGTTATTCATGACTCGAATGAATGAGGGAACTTCAGTTTTGGAGCATATTAATATCTCAAATCGATTACCTCCAGGTTAGCTTCTGTGGGGATAAAGTTTGATGATGAGACTCAAGTTGTAGTATTACTATCTTCTTTGCCAGAAAGTTGGTCTGGAACTGTAACGGCTATTACTAGTTCTGTGGGGACCAATGGGTTAACAATTGACGGGGTCCGAAACATTGTGCTAGGTGAGGAAACTCGTCGGAAAAGCACTAGTGGTGGATCATCTTCTGGTTTGTTATATGTTGGTAGGGGTAGGGAAAATAACAGAAGCAGTGGGAGTCGAGGGAGAAGTTCGTCAAGAGCTCGAAAAACTGTGAAGTGTTGGAGTTGCGATGAGATTGGCATGTTAAGAGTCAATGTCCAAAGCGTAAGTAGGGAAAATCTGGTGAGGTAAACACTACTGCTGAGGATGAATGTGATGATGACACGTTACTACTCGAGGCTGAAAACAGTGGACTCTTGGATTATGGATTATGGATCTTCGTTTCACGCGATGCACAGCGGGGAGGCGGTGAATCTAAAAGTTGGCAACTTTGGGAAGGTACGAATAGCAAATGGTAATATTCTTGATGTTACGGCCATGGGTGATGTCAATCTGTTAACTCCATTGGGAACCTACTGGAACTTAAAGAATGTTCGGGTCATGCCAACTTTGAAGAGAAATCTTATCTCTGTTAGTCAACTGGATGAACAGGGACAAAAAGTAAAGTTTGGTAAATGTAAATGGAAAGTAACAAAAGGAAATTTGGTTATTGCTCGTGGAAACAAACGAGGATCATTATACATGGTGGAAGTACCTGCTGAGGAAAATATGAGCGTTCCTCAATACAAAGTTGGGTTCGTTGAGTCAAAGGGGCAAAAAAAGGTTCAATTTGCAAGACTGAAGCCTGGTGCCAAGGAGATTCAAGCTGAGCGGGATTGGAGGTCTAAACCAGGTCAGGGATTTGGTGACAGTGGGAGCATGAGGCGTGTTTCGGATACAGTCATAAAACATCGTTGGGTTTTAAAGACGGCTACTTCGATTGTTAAATTCTCTCATGTGGATGTCTTGCTGAATGAGGAGAGTGTTGATGATTCTCGGGTTATCTCTGGAGCTGGTGGATCGTGCATACCAGTTGAGATAGAGAATGGGTTGGAGCTCGGGGGAGCTTCAACTGTCCCCTCATGTACTTGATGAGAGGGGGTGCAACTAGGTGTTATGATGAAGTCTTAGCTGATGAGTATTGAAGCTTGGAAGACTTTGGATATGAAGAATACTGGAGTTACTGGATCTGAGTTACTTGGACGGCGTTTGTGGACTTTTGCAAAGCCTTCAAGTGGGAAATTGTTGGGCTGTGAAGCCTTTGGGCCGAACCGGGCTTGGTTCGGGCCTGTTTTGCTGTGGACAGAAAACAAGGGCAGCCGACCCTAAGCAATTAGGGTTATTTAGTTAATTCTTGGAGCCTAAGTTAATGCCTTAATTACTAACCCTAATCTAGCATTATAAATAGACCCATTGATGTAATTGTATTCTTTGAGCACAATAATAATATAAACCCTAGTTGCAGAGTAGACGTAGGTCACCTAGACCGAACCACTATAATTCTCTCGTGTCTACTTTTTTTTATTGTGTGATTGTGTGTGTTTGTTTGCTTCCGCTGGAACCTACTCTGATTGTGATACCTAACAACGTGTTCCCGGTCAACCCAACCCAATTGTTTTGACTTGTTACACAACACACATTTTGCAACATAAAGGTAACAATAGAGGAAAAACCTTTCTTGAGGGCTTGCATGGGGAAAATCTTTACAAGATTGTAGTTCCTCGTTCCAGTCTCTTTGCATACCGATTAATTCACTCCCAAAAGAGAGAGTAAGTGAATTTCTGCTCTTGCTACATCGTGTGTATGATCTAAAACATGAAATCAAAAAGGAGTTAGCATCTATATCAAGAAAAAAACTTGAACTTATTCTAAAAAGAAATAAATAAACTACCAGGAATAGGATACAATCCGAGCCATGAATTTGGAGGCAACAATGACTGGATATTTTCAAATGGATGAGCAGAAGCCTTGCGTTCCAACATCTCACGAAAAGCTAAAGAAAAGCAATCACAACAAAGATGAGAAGATGACATAATTGAGCCATTTCTTTTATGGTGAGTATGATTCATACTTCATAGAACATTTTTATCACCTTTCTTGAATTTTGAGCTAATCTTTTGCAAGATCCCGATAAGGGTAGTTGCTTCCAAAGCAGCTTTAGTCGGTCTCGGGTCAAGCGTATTTCCAGAACTTGAGTTAACATAAAATGTGGTTGTGGTTCCGGTTATACAATATTTGCTGCCTTCTAGTGTCACAACGTCCAGGTAAATTAGGTCTCCAACAAGCCTGAACATAAGAAAAGGTGTACAATATTTTATTTAAAAAAAATGATTTACTTCACTATGTTTCTTCATAGATAACATAAGAAACAAACCTTCTGTAGCTTGGAGGAGGGTTAAATGATGAAAAGACGATACTTTCTACACATTTAATCTCTTTAGAAGGAGGTGACAACAAATTTGAAAGTGAACCAGATACGTCCTCCATGAACCCTAAATTCTCAAGCTCCAAAACCTCAGTCTTTTTGGAATCTGTTTTGATTTTTCAAAATAATCAGTCACGGAACTACTAAAGAACATAATTCGTATTAAAAAAAAAAAGTCCGGAGCAACAAACCTCCTGAATTTGCACTGGCATTCTGCGCCATCTCATGTTGCAAGGCAAGCAATGTTGATAATGAAGAGTGCGGTGTTGATAGAGAAAGCAATTCTCGGGTACGGTGAATGTGAGCCTGATAGATCTATCATCATAAAGGGCTGCAAAATTCACATTTCTTAATATAAAAAATGCCCCAATGGATTTATCTCAAAAAGGTGTAAGAGTGTAAAATACCTGCAATCATCTCTAAGGAACAGTCTCCGGAGGTGATGTCAGCAACTTCAGAAATTTCATGGTAATCTTCTAAATGATGACTCGACCCGTCCTTAGTGTGCAGTAATAATTCATAACAAGTAAAAAAGCATGTTTCAGGAGCATCAAGAAGGAATTGTCTCACATCCATGACCGAATCAATGGGACTCAACTGCAAATTTTATATAGTTTAGTCAATCGAACAATGCAAATCCTCTCAAATATTTTTAGCAAAATATTACAGTTTACAGATAGCATACCTGCAATTCTAGCTTTTCACCAAATTGTGATTTGACGGGAACAGGAAAAAGATTAACGTCACCTGTGTGAGAGAACACAAAATCCACGCTACGGTAAGTCAAACCAAAAAAGTCTCTAATCATGCAAAGAGACACAACATCAAAAACCACACTATAGTAAGTCAAACCAAAATTTTCTCTAATCATGCAAAGAGACACACAACATCAACTACGTCAAATCAAATGAATCAATAAATACTACATGTTAAGCAAAACCTACTCGGGGAATCTCAATAAAACCTAAATTAATGGTGGAGCACAAACATCTAGAGTGCCAGATGTTGCAGATGGTTTTTTCCACAAATAACCAGATTGTAGCTGTCCATTACTACTCAAAATAGTCATGTATTTGTATGAAGCATTTCTAGCTGTCAATTAACCAGATTGTGCCAGATGTGCCAGATGTTGAAGATGTACGCGGTCTTTCCCCCACATTTTGTGAGGAGGCCGTTTCCACGGATCGAACCTGAGACCTTCGGTCCCTTGGCGCAGCGGTAAAAGCTGTTCCTAAGGGACCGAAGGTCTCAGGTTCGATCCGTGGAAACGGCCTCCCCACAAAATGTGGGGGAAAGACCGCGTACATCTTCCCTTAAATGGGACGGACCCTCCCTGGACCCTGCGAAAACGCGGGAGCTCTTTGCAGCACCAGGTACGCCCTAATTAATCGAACTATAAGGATGTGCCATGTGTACTTATATAAACACACATTCAAACATGCATTCCTACATAAGCGTGTTAAGTTTGTCCGAGGAGTGTTAAAAGTTATCCTTCATGCAAAGTAATTCGTATAAACCATTATTTTTCCCATATGTTCATAATGAGGCTAAAAGGAGTAGATATCACCCAAGGCTCAAAAACTTCCAACATAAACAAACATACCCAAACTTCCAACATAAACAAGCATACCCAGTAAAAATCCCACTTACTAATAACTCCTAACATCAAAGACTCATATGAACAATTACCATAATACTAATATCCCAATGGACTCGATGAGTAACATGATTAAAAGCACCACTGCTAAACACGATTCACCTTGTTTCGCCTGATTCTCAGAAGCTGCATTTTCAGACTCCTTGACCTCAGGTTCAGCCGTTCGTGTCCCAACCGAAGCAGGGAGCCCATTAGCATCCATCGTCCGTTCTCCAACAGCCTTCAAACTATCTTTAGTATCACCATTGGCTGACACCACCACTTCAGTAGCATTTGCAGCGTTGTGTGAGCCTTTCTTATTCCGCCCTCTGCTCGATTTCCCCGCCATATCCCCTTCCCAATCACCTAAACCCCAACACAAACAATATCAATGCATCAAATTCAAAGATTTCTAACAAGCATAAACTCACAAAACTGCAAGATCAATAATAAAATTAAACTTAATAATCGGTATAAACAATGAAGTAAAGCATAGAACTTGCAAAACCAACAACAAATAGCAGAAATACACCCAAAATTAACACATACGATAGAGTACATGCGAAACAAGTATCAACAAACATGATTCAGCTGATAAACCCTGATGAATTCTAAGCAAAACCCTTGTGAATAAATGGTGATACGTGAGTGAAAATCTTGAGTAAATAGATGATGATAGCAAAAACCCACCTGAATTTAGATGTTATTGATTGAAATTGATGGATAAATTAGATGGAATGAAGATAAAATTGGGTATTTTGGTATGAAATGCAGTGATTTGAGAAGAGAATGGAGTGTGTGGCGGCCGAGGGCGAACGTGTGCAGGGTGCAGAGGAGAGAAAAGGTTAGCGTGTGAGGTGAAGTGTGGGTTTTATTTTTATTTCAACTAGTTTTTTTTTTAAATGGATAAAATTTTGGGTGTCAACTCATCCATGTGCAAGGTCGAGTAGTACTCGACCGTCCACAAGACTCAACCCTTCGATGCGCAGGAACCCCGTAGAATGGGTAAACCTTCGCCTACTGTCAGGTTCAAACCCGGGATAAAGCCCAGATTCGTCCCCTCACCCAGATGTCCCTCCAACTGGCACAAGTGGGATTCGAACTCAGCACCTCCATTTTGAGAGAGCAAACTCTTAGCCACTGCACCAAGTTGTTAGGACTTTCAACTAGTTATTTAACACGCATCTTGAGACTCAACATTACGATGAATGACGTTTTTGCAAAACTTCTTAACCAACGTTGCTATGAACTTGGTTATGAGCTGAAGTCGATGTGGTTAAGTAATTATAAAAAATATGAAATTGAGTAGGTGCGGTTATGAAAACGGAACGTAAAATAAAAAACAGATCGAAAGTCACGAAAAAGTTTACAGTTTTAAAAACGATTGATACGAAACACGAATATGATTCTTTTAACCCTCGTATTGCGGCCTAATAGTTTAATTAAAGTAATTAAAACCTAAAAAATTATAAGAAAAGTAAAATTAAAATAAAAACTTAAAAAAGAAATTGTTGGGCAAAAGGATTCAAACCTGTAAACCAACACGTTGAAATGCAAGACACAAAGCAACACGTCATTTGATCTAACCCATGTTTGAAGTGCAATCATGAAAAAAGGACAAAAAACATGGACCAATCATGGTGTGGCACGTGGCGTGGTTGTTGGGAAACCCTCCGAGACTTCAAAATGAGTTAGTGCACTATTATTGAGTGGTTGTGGCATGCATGCTCGTATGAGAGCAGAGAAAAAAAAGATGCAAATGGGTTTCGAACTAAGATCTTTTGAACTTTGCATTTTGTTTTCCCGACAAACCCAATAGTATATATATCAAAAAAGTTACGTAAGTTTTCAAATAATTAAAACACTGTAACAGCGATGTGTTTTAATATGTATATACGACTATAATATTTATGTAAAATTTAGTAATAAAAAAGTTAATATGATTGAGATTAAATAGACTTTCTAGAAGTTATAAGATAAGAGATAGATAAAGGGGGTATGAAAAGAGAGTAAAATGCTATGGATTAGTTAGAATGAGAAACTATATTTCATGTGTTAGTTTAAAGCTTACTGAGCTCATAATAAGGTGTGCTTCATAAATACACCAGCCTAGCATGTGGCAATCTCGTTTACATCATGGTAGACCCGTCACTCTCCTTTAGATGAGGTATAGGATTTATAGTGATTGTACTCTAGCTGAAAGGTGATGGGACAACGAATTTTGACGTATCAAAATCCAAATATGTAACGGAGGTTTTCAAGTTGGTTCTCATTTTCTTCTTTTGTGTCAATTATGAGGACCCACATAAAACTTAGGTGTTGTTTGTTTTTTCTACAGGAAAACGTCTGCGGTCTGCGGATCACATCTGCAGACATCTGCAGCAGAAGAGGTGGATCAAATGTCTGCAGTCTGCAAGAAAAAGACTGTTTGTTTTTTAACAGTATTCAATTTCTCCCCAAATGCACAAATCATTCACTAAACCCACAAGATTATTATATACATCCAACATGCACCCTCAAATCTTCCCTATATCTATCTCTAACTGTCACACCCCGACCGACGGCGGAATCATCGGAGCGGACGAGTGAATGATTGATTGTTCATAAGACATGGTTGTCTATTAGTGAAAATAATATTAAAATCAGATTACAAGATAGTATGAATTTAACAGATACAAATACAACAGTTAAAGTCACAAATAGTAATTGTCTTTTATTTTGACTAAGTCCGGGTCTTAAATGAGCATGTAGAAGTCCACTAACTTGCTTAACCTGAAATCATATGAAAAGTAACGAGTCAGCTAAAAATTAGCCGGTGAGTAATCATAGTTTTGAATATACATATAGATTGATTGTTTGATTGAGAATAATCCAATTCACAAGGTAACGTTAAGACTTATATTGCAATAGCAAAGCATATAGATAAACCGACACAATATAAACCCCTTGACTTGACACTTGCAAATAATAGACTCGCACACAAACACCATTGATTGACTATTGCCTCTGGCACAATCACCACTCGACTATTCATATGGGGTGGGTTATCCAAACCAGTAGATCTACCATTGATACCAGGATTGATTGATTGAATTAGGGTTTTACTGTCGTCCAGTTTATCATAGTATGTTCACATAATTGCAAGTAATAACATAACCTGTTTGAATTGAATTTAGAATGAAATAACAACAGAATATCATGATTGAATATATTGTATCACATGATTTCCCCCAAATAAGAAATGATATAAAAGGGGATATGAATACTCACTTGATTGATGGGATTAGTATTTGGATGTGATTGATTAGACACCAACGATTTCTTACGTATAATCTACGGAACGGTGTCTCGAGTTATATAATAATAATATGAGAATTGGAATTAGATTAGGGTTTCCATTGGGATTGGGTTTTGAATGGTAGTTTAAATAAAATAATTTATTTAGTTTGAATGTCTTGAAATAAATAAACGAATTATATTGAAAGTATTTATGTTTAGAATTTAATAAAAATGGATGTATCAATACTCATAACCGTTTAATTATTGTTAAAATGTTGGAAAAACAAATAACTAATTTTTATTAATTAATTATATGGTAATTAATTAAAATTATTTAATTATTTAAGTGACGTAAAGAAATGAAAATGATTTGGAACGATTTAGATATAAAACTTTTATATCCAATTGAAATAATCATGATTTAAAATAATACATAAGTATTATTTGAACCAATAATAATTTAGTGATTTTTGTACCATTTTTTTTAAAAAAGAATCCATTTATAAGAAATATACACTAGTTATATTATTTATTTAAAACAAATAATAAAATAAAATAAATAAAATGTTGAAATAAATTTCAGAAAATAATTTGGGTGTTTTAAAAATTTTAATGTTTGTAAAAACATTTTTATAATTTTTACAATTTTTTTCATAATTTTTAAAGGCTTAAAAATGGCCTAAAAAATAGTGAGGTTGCCCGGTTCGAACCCGGGACCTCCTGTTTAGAGTGTGAGCGCAGAACCAGCAAACCAAAGGCCTAATCCGCGATAAAGATTGGTTTTTAAATCTTAAAAACAATTTCAAAGAAAACCCCCAAAACTCAAAAACCCTAGAAACCAAAATCGGTCCAATTGATTATCAATTCGTAGTTGTTAACCCAATCAACCATGGGGCTTTTGCTCCCCATGGTTAAACGATTTTGTATATGTATACAATTACCTGTTTGATGTTCGATTGGAGATACACACTACGAAGAACAACCCGCGACCAATGTATCACTGGTTAAGTACCCAAACCACGATGATAATCAAATTAGTTGTACAGAAAGCTTCTAATGGTGTACACGATCAAAAGCCATCTGTCAATTTCGAATTAAATTGGCCGGGGGGTGGGCTTCGACTGGGTTGCAGGTCGAAGATGAAAATGTGGATCGATGATGGTGTGTGGTTGTGTTTCAGATGAAATTGAGGTTACAGAGAGTTTGTGTGTATGATTATGGAGGTTTGCCCTCTATTATATAGGGGTAATTTGTGCAAACGAGTTCAATTCGATTTGATTTTGAACGGGGTAAGCGGTTTCGATTTTAAACTTGTAAACGAGGCAAATTTTCGAATTATGTGGGGTCATAGATTCGAATCCTTGTCGCGAGACTGTTGGGAGCATTTGAATCGGTTGAAACCGCGAAATTTTGGGTACTTTGAGCTTCGCCGGAGCCGGTGGCCGGCGGCCAGGATATCGACGGGGAAGGGGGGGCGGTTTGGGTGTTTGAAATAATTACACAAATAGTCCCTGATGTTTTAATTTTTAACATTTTATGTAATAAACTTTTATTTTAAGTTTTTAAATTGACAAAACAACCCCCTGCACTTTAATTTAAATCGTATTTTTTTTAAAATTTTTTTTATTATAATCATTGTTATTATTATTATTATTATTAATATTATTATTACCATTAACATTATTATTATTATTATTTATTATTATTATTATTATGATTATTGAAATTTTTGAATAAACATCAACGTATTATTTACAAAATTAATTTTTATTTAACGAAATACGCGATGTTACAGTCTCCCCTGTTTTAGGAAATTTCGTCCCGAAATTTAAATCACGAGGAGGCTGAAACGAAAAGATGAGAACTGGGACTTCATTTGGTCCTCACGCTCCCAGGTGAACTCTGCGCCACGTTTAGATTCTCAACGGACTTTGACAATAGGTATCCGGCTACGTTTGAGTTGTTTGACTTCCCGATCCATAATTTCCACAGGTTTCTTAATTAAGTGCATAGATTCATCAACCTGGACTTCGTCGAGTGGAATGTGGAGATTTTTATCGGCGAGGTATTTCTTGAGGTTGGACACATGAAACGTCGGATGTATATTGCTGAGCTCTTGGGGTAGTTCAAGCTTGTAGGCCACTTTCCCAATTCGCTCGAGCACTTTGAATGGACCCACATAACGAGGTGCTAGCTTCCCTTTCTTTCCAAAGCGAATCACTCCCTTCCAAGGTGGTACCTTAAGAAGTACGAGATTACCGACATTGTATTCCATGGGCTTGCGTCTTCTATCAGCATAATGCTTTTGACGATTTCTAGCAGCGACCAAGTTATCACGGATCTTATGAATTTTGTCGGTTGTTTCTGGTATCAATTCCGGACCAGTAATTTGTGATTCACCAACTTCAGACCAACAGATGGGAGATCGACACTTTAGGCCATACAAGACCTCAAATGGTGCCATCTGGATGCTGGTATGTATCTGTTATTGTAAGAGAATTCGATCAACGGAAGATGAGAATCCCACGATCCACTGAAATCAATGACACAAGCCCGGAGCATAACCTCGAGGGTTTGTATCGTTCTTTCAGTCTGACCGTCGGTTTGCGGGTGATAGGCTGTGCTAAGATTCAGTTGGGTTCCGAGAGCTGATTGGAGACTTTTCCAGAAACGAGAGATGAAGCGACCATCGCGATCAGAGGTAATATCTAAAGGTAGATTGCATACGTAATTCATCAAACCCATAAGTACAGTCGAGAACATTCGTATGACTAGAAAGACATAATCACAAGTTGATAATGTCTTTATTTGGCAAAAGATTGCTTAGGAAGACTACCATCACGTAATCAGGTGTTGATGATATCTCAAAATGAAAGTTGATAAGTAAGGAATTAATGGTTCGATGTAGCTAGATCGAGTTAAAACGTGAGAATAAAGGAAAAGAAATTAATTTAAGAATTTTAGTGTTCCAAGCTTGGAATCAAAATCAACCTAAAACGATCGGGTCTCCTTTCAAGTTCAGAGATCATGCTTTGGCTTGATAGGTCGAATCACCATCATTGATTCACCCTTCAAGTTACTACATGCTTCTCGTCACTTGATTACAACCTTGGTAAGTTGAAGATCAAGAAATGAGAATAGTCATCAAGGTATGTTTTCCCCCTAACTTGATAGTGTATTCCCAAGGTATGACCACTAATTTACCAATCAAAAAGTTCGATCCCAACTTATTGTTGAGGATCCATAATAAATAAGACGAGGTAACTCATCATTAAGGTGAGGGATTCACTCCTATCTTAACGATAAAGTTTTACAAAAACAAAATATAACAAGATGAACTTCTTCATCAAAATCCAGAATTCACTTCTACTTTGATGAGGTCATCTCATTTGAACAAATACAATTCATAAGAATGATATTATCATCAAGGTATGGAATTTATGCCTATCTTGATGATTAAGTTTCATAATAACAAGAAAACAATCAAAGATTGATATTTGTCACCAAAGTACGGGTTTCAATCCTATTTTGGTGAGATCAAGTCATTTGTGAAATGTAAGTTTCAATGAGAATAATTGAAGTCAATCCTTAAGATAAGGAAATCACCCTAATCCAGAGGATAAATTTCATAAAACACACAATTGGAAACCATTTATCGAAACGAATAGAGATTCATCAAAGTAAGGGAATCACCCCTGTTGAGGAGATACAAATGTTCTTAGTCATAGGTTGACTCGCAAACTCTTGCATCTCCCACGGTGCAAACAGTTCAAAGTTCAACTTAACAACGAAAGGAAAAGTATCTCAATTAGTGTGAAGACGAGGATCTCAAATCAGGAATTATCAGTATTAAAATAAATCAATTCAATGATCGTCGAATTATCATTGATTGACGTTTAATTGTTTTAATGATTAATGATGAACACAACCACAGAAACACAATAACTGCTAACTCAATAATTATTCAAACGTATTTCATTAACTATCAAGTAATGATTACAAAAGAATAATAAAGAATAACTGTGAACAATGAATTCAGTGAATCGAATAATGTTGATTTGATGTGACGGCGGTTAGGGTTGCACAATGATGTAACTCTTGACAACCGTAATATTGATTGATTGTGTTCACCGAGATGTGAAACGTAGGACTCGTATTTATAGCTGGTTTGAGTCGGCTAAGGAAACACCGAATCTCTTGGGATTTGTTATTGATTGTGTTGACTTGTTTGACTTCTTGGAATTTCCAATCGCACAAGTATAATGTTCTTCCGCTGAAGTCTTGTCGTCCGCAGAACTTTTGCTCTTCCGTAGATGAATCGGTCTTCCGTAGAAGTGTTGTTCTTCCTTATGAAATCCTTCTTCCGTAGGAGCCTTCACTTCATGGTCCTTGATCATCCGCAGGAACATTCACTTGGTCATTTGGTCTTGTAAGAAACATATCTACGGATTAACAATAATGTTCATCCGTAGATGTTTCTTACACTTGGTCAATATCATGAATCCTTCCAAGTATATTGTTTCTTCCTGTCAACAGTCACAAATCAACACACACATATATGGGTTAACCTATAGATTCAACGCACACACATATATATATATTGATTGTTACAAGTATTAATTACAAGACTTGACTCAAGTACTAAGCCTATACAAAATGATCTAGACCTATACACTCTAGATCTAACAATACTCCCCCTTAGGCTTAGCTCCTTGTAATCAGTCCTTCAAAACTGCAAGCTCTTTTACTCTTGCTATCATCTTATTGTAGAAGTAAGATACAGCAGTCTTCTGATCATCGTACTTGTACTTGATCTTCATTCTGCTGATCTTCTTCAGTGTATCATAACTCAGCCCCAAAACATCTTCTTCAGTAGTGAGTGTTTCCACTACACTATCGTTATGTACAATTTCCAGCTCATCTTCTTTTGAGATTCTGAGCTCAGACACCTCTTCTATTGTTGTTCCCTTCAACAGCCCAGCTTCATGCTTTCTTCTCTTGTGTGCCTTTGCATGCAATTTATCTACAACTTGTATCATGTGTACATACAGGCAGAGATCATTCTGAGCTTTTTCATCTGATAGCTTTGGGAAGAATTTGTCGTGTAGATATGATGTGTAGCTTGGATGCAGCATCTTTATCTCTACTGGGTCGAAATTCTTATCTTTTCAGCCTTCTTCCCATCAGCATTTCTCAGCAATACCATCTTTTATTTCTTTCAACATATCCCCATTCTGTGATGGGATAAGTGAATTGATTTCCTTTGATGCTTTTGATGGTATCTGAGCTTTTGTCACATCCAACTCTCTTTAGCATATCATCATCTACAAGAGATGAGACTTCAGCTGTTCTTCTTTTCTTACTTTGTTTGATTCTTTTGTGCTCCTTATCATCTTTCTTTGCTTGTATGAGCACATCATCAGTAAATCTGGTTTTCATACCATTTACAGCTGCAGAGAAGTCTCTCCCCCTAAGATGGATTGGATAGTTGGTTATTGGGATGCTTTGTAAATCCCTGATGTCTTGCTCCGGAAGACTCAACAGAGCTTCCACATCATGGAAGTATTGAATTCTTCCAGATGTCCTCTTTATTACTGCACAATCCCAGTCTGGATCATATTTCCAGGCCATAATCCTGTGTTCTTCACAGAACTGGGAGTTGTGATATGATCATACAGTTCAATCAGGGTTGATTTCTTTTCAGTAATTTCTCGAACTGTTGTTCCCAGAGGCCAGACCTTTCCGGGGATTACTGCCCTTGGCGCTCTGATCAGTTTTTCTTTTTCCTTGTGCTGATCTTTTGGTTCAACTGTTATTGGATCAGCAGCAAGTTTACTTTATTGTTGTTCATGAGTTGGATATGGAGCAGTGGTTCTAAACTTAACACCGGTTTCTAATTCCACTTTCATCACATGATCCATCATCCTCCGCAGTTCTCCAGTAGATCTACCTTTGAGCTCATGCGGTTTGTAATTGTGGCCCTGTAACGAGCATGTCATGTTATACTTGGTAAGCTTGGCTGTGTCACAGTGGCCTAAGTCTTTCTTGATCTTTTCTAATGACTGAAAGACAGTGAAGGCTTCATAATCACAGTTTGGAATTATGAATCTTGCAAATTCGAACTCTTTCAGTACATTCTTCATTTCAGTAGAATTCATCCTCTCAACCATGTCATAAGGAAAACCATGGTTGATGAGGGTCATGAACATGCTTGAATCAGGCCTCTCTTCCAGAATGTCTGCTGTGGATAGAAGGTCATCGGCCTTTCCCCCTTTTATCAGTGGGGGACTCCATCCTGGTCAGCTCCTCCCATTCTTTCTCACTATCATCATCATCTCCGGATGATACCTTCACAGTAGACACATCTACTGAAGGTGTAGGTTCAGGGGATGGAAGCTTTTGTCTTTTTGGGAGGCTTCATCTTCTGATTTCTTCTTGATTGCACCGAAGTATTGTCTTTTCTGGAATATAGAATCAATTGCTTTGGAGCTTCCGCTGAAGGTTTTGATTGTTCAACACTTGGTGCCTCTCTTTTTTCCAGGACAGATCTTCTTTTTCAGCTTCTCTATCTCTTCATCCTTCTGTTTGATCATCTGAACTTTATCATTTGCTCAATTTTCAAAGATGCCTCCAACTCTTGTTCTTTTTGCAACAGTGCATCAATCACTTCATTATGCTTATTGCATCCCTCTCAGCCTTTTAGACTTGCATCTTTCTTCATTAGCTCTTCATCTTTCTCTTGAATGATACCTTTCAGCTCTTGTATTCTTTGCTTTCGCTTATTTGATTTGAGTACTAACTGTTGTACTCAGCACCCAAAAATTTTGCTGACAGGAATGTCACTATCACTTAAGTCATCTTCATGATATGCAATGACATCCTCAGCAAATCCTTGTTGTAGTTCCTTTGTTCATCAGCAGTTTGATTTTCTTTCATTGGAGATATGGGATCAGTATTGTCTGATGGCACTTGTTCTTCAGTGTGTGTGGGAGAGATGGGAACAGTGCTAGCTTGAGATAATATCTCAGTCTCCTGAGTGTACAGAGTGTACAGACTCAGTTATCTCAAAAAGTTCAGTGCTAGCACTTTCCGGTGATGGATGTTTTGGTGATTCTGGGTGGTGGTTGTAAGGGGATTGGATTTGTAGTGGAGAGAAAGGTTGAGTGTGATGTGAGGATGAATGAGAAGGTGATGGTGATTGTTGTGGATGGAGAAATTGGCTGAGTGTTTTTGGTAGAAGATGAGGATATCAGCAGTGGAGATTCACGGTGATGAATTGGTGATATTGGTTGGTGTTGATGCTGGCTGGTGATTGTGATTGATGAGGGGTGTTTGGCTAGGTGATTGATGTTGGAGTGGTGGAGTTTGGATTGGTGAGTGATGTTGGAGTGGTGGTGTTTGACTTGGTGAGTGAGAAGCTTGAACAGATTCAGCAGATGACTCTGCTTCATCTACCCAAACCAATTCTTGTGGTAAGTCTGCTTGGGCATCCACCACATGGGCGAACATTGGCATGTCCTCGCCCTGGTACTTCCCACTGAGTTTGTTCAGCACAGATTTGCCTAAGTGTGCTTGCACAAACACTTCTCCAACTCTGTCCAGCCTGGAAGTTCAGAGTTGATCACCAGTTGTAGAAATCTAGGGAACATGTACATCTTATCATTCCGCTGAAGTTTGACTTGTTCACTTAGACAGTTAAAGATGTACTTGGAGTAGTTTACGTTCTTCCTCGAATATACCAATGATTCCAGATGATATGTGTCGAGAAAATCTGTCGAGCCCGATCCTGTTGGATATGCACTTCAGGTAGGTATGGCATAAGAATCGATAAGGTTTGCACAGCCTACCCTTCTTTATCTCCCCTTTCTCATAATCTCCATCGTACCCCATCAGGTTGAACACTTCTCAATGTATTCATTCTCGAATACATCGGGGTGCCCTATCTCTCTGTCACCAATTCCAGACATCTTCGGATTGTGCTTTCATGATTCGAATATGCTCATTCAGTATCTCAGCAACAATCACTTGCTCATCACCTTGTTGTTCAACCCGTGCTGAGTTCCAAAAGTCGATTATGTGTGCATGATGGATCACAGGCTCTGCCGTTAAGGCGTAGAAGAGCCTGGACCACCGAAGATATCTTATGATATCTCGACATCCTTCAGCCTCAGGATCATCAGCATTTAAGAACGCGCACACATTGTGTTCCTTTGCGAATCTGTTTGCCATCTGAAACAACAACGAAAATAGAGTTAGCATACATGAAGTTGAATCGTTTTAATGGCAATAACCGATTAACCAGTTCCGTACTGATGTTTAGAACATGATTTACCTTCGAATAACAGTAATCGATTACTGGATAATGTTGATATTGTTTTTCTTGGAACGTATTTTTGAAAGTTTGAATGGGGGGAAAGTGGGCGATTTTCTAGGTTAAAACTGAAAAAAGTGTTCTGAAAAATTGATAATGAATTCTGAGTCAGACACCTTATTTATACCGAACATATTAATTTCTTTTATTAATTATGTTGGGCCCACTTTCCATTTATCCGTCCATATACTAAGTTTATTTCGAATGCATTTCTTCTTCCGCAGAACATCTGCGGAACCTTAACATCTGCGGATGCCTTAGCTCAAATACAATGCATGTGCTGCTGAATCAGAAATCACATAATACTTCTACAGATGAGAGGTATTACTGAGACTTCTGCGGATGCAGAAATTTCACTGTTACTTCTACGGATGAGAAGTATTACTGAAACTTCTGCGGAACTTAAGTCTGTGAAAAAAACTTTTTTAAATGTATGATGTCTACTGAGTAGAATCAATTGTTGATGTTGGACATTGTTGACTTTATTTGCATGGCAATTAAGTACAAGAAAGCAAGTGTGTATCCTGCATTCACGTTAGTGCTCAAGTCCAATTCCTTCAAAGTAAATTAAATCAATTAACAGCTTTTTATTGTTTTTCATGCATGAACTACTCCCCCTAAATTTGTGATTAATGGTAAACTGTTGCATTCATCATAAATTTAAGTTGTAAACAGGCAGGACAGGCATATGACAGTCTAGTGAGAGAAAACAGTTAAGAGGACAATTAAACATCTGGCTTAAGCAATTACATGCATGCATATATATAGAGGGATCATACTATGACTTGGCTTTGCTGATGTGAGTAGTTGATTCAATACACACTTGATTGTAAGTATATAGATCCACTGAAATTCATACATGAGTAATGTATCAACTAGGCATGCTATTTATCATGTTTTGAAGTTTGTTAATCAGTAACTATCATGAGTTCCTCATTCAAGTGTCATTAGTATGTCCTCCGTAGGTGAGGCAAATCACTACATTTTCACACTTAATGACTATGTACATTAAGTTATAAGTTCTATCTTGAGCATATTACAGTCTCATGAATGCTTTGATGTTGAAGCTCTTTGAATTGATGTACAATGGATCATAAGTGATTCTTTTAGAGCTGAGATATGATCTTCATAGTCACCAGGTCTTTACTTTCGTAAAACAGAGGTGAACTTAACCCAGGTCTTTGTTTACACAAAACAGAGGGAGAATGAAGATCATACTCTTGGATCATATCCCCAGGTATTTGTCACACAAAACAGAAGGAATATGACTTTGCAAAGATAGAGATTAAAAGTATTTTACATAGTGTGCTTTTGTAGTTGATTTGATCACATCAAGAGATAATTATTCTTCTGACTCTCAAATGGAGTTCCCACGGACAGATACCTGTTGATCTTAGTTTTGCATGCTCTTAGCTTTGTTTCCACTCAAGATGAACCTACTCACATATCAGAATGATACAAGCCAGTTTGAGTTGTTTGTTTAAAAACCAAGCATAGTCTACTATCATTTCCCAAATATAATGCATGCACAGATGTTCTATCAGACACTTAAATCATCCCTAACTATTACTCTACACAAGTCAGGCATATGCTTTTATGAGTTACTCTAAGTTAATCATCCCCAAAGATTCTATCAGAAAATTAAATCTAACAGAATCAAATGCTTTAGTGAACAAATCTGCAGTTGATTTGTTGTGTCTACTTTGACTAACTTGATCAGACCCTTTTCTGAGCAGTCTCTCAAAATGGTATCTGATTTCAATGGTTTTGTTTTGCTATGTTGAACTGGGTTAGCAGTTATAAACATAGCAGCTGAATTATCAATATGAATTGGTGTTTGAAGGAAATTGTAACCATAATCAAGTAATTGTTCTGCAGCCAAAGTACTTGAGAGCAACCAGCTGAAGCAGCTATGTACTCAGCTTCAGCTGTGGATACGGACATTAGTTTGCTTCTTGCACTGCCAAGAAACGAGTTCGGGCCTAGAAACTGACATCCACCATTGTGGATTTTCTGTTGTGTTTGCACCCTCCATAGTCACTATCTGAATAGGAGTAGAGGCTGAAATCTCCATCTTTGGGATACCACAGTCCTAATGCAGGTTTGCCTTTCAGATATCTGAAAATCCTTCACAGCATTCAGATGGGACTCCTTTGGGTCTGATTGATACCTGGCACAAACACAGACAGCAAACATTATGTCAGGTCTACTGGCAGTTAAGTACATTAAAGAACCGATATTGATCTATACAATCTTTGATCTACTGATTTTCCAGCAGTGTCAGGCACAATCTTGTCTATTGTTGAGGCTGGTGTCTTGCATGATGAAGGAATCAGCAAGATTGTACTTCTTAGAATTTGATGAATGTACTTTCTTGATTGATGAAAAATGCCATCCATTTTCTGATGAACTTGTAAGCAAGGAAGAATGTCAATTCTCCCATGGAGCTCATCTGAAATTCAGATTTCATTAAGTCTTCAAAGCTTTGACACAGTTCTTGTTGGTTGATCCAAATATTATGTCATCAACATATATTTGAACCACCAAAGATCTTGATGTTCATGTTTGAGGAAGAGTGTCTGATCAATTATTCCT
Organism: Flaveria linearis; assembly: GCA_024085815.1. NCBI lineage: Eukaryota > Viridiplantae > Streptophyta > Magnoliopsida > Asterales > Asteraceae > Flaveria > Flaveria linearis. The sequence continues at coordinate 73,314,974 of CM044009.1, forward strand.
CTCTTATAGCCATTCTTCAGTAGGAAGGATGACAATGTGTCATACCACTTTCTGGGTGCTTGATGAAGACCATACAAAGCTTTGTCAAGCTTGTATACTCTATGTGGATAATCAGGGTCTTCAAAGCCAGGGGTTTGAGCCACATAGACTTCTTCATCAATTTTCCCATAAAGGAAAGCACACTTCACATCCATTTGATAGACTGTGAACTTCTTGAAGGAGGCATAAGCTATGAAGACCTTTATAGCTTCAATTCTTGCAACTGGTGCAAAAACTTCATCATAGTCTATCCTTTCTTCTTGAGTATATCCTTGAGCAATAGCCTAGCTTTGTTTCTCACGATTATACCCCTGTCATCCAGCTTGTTTTTGAATACCACCTTGTTCCAATTGGATGTTGACTCGAGGCAGGTCTACAAGATTCCACACCTTCTGTTTTCTGAATTGTTGAAGTTCTTCTTGCATAGCCTCACCCAACTGTTGTCTTTAGAGCAGCTGTAATGTTTACAGGAACTGTTTGTGACAAAAAGCAGTGAACAAGCAAATGTTTGCCATGCCTCCATTGCTCCTTGTAGTTCTTGCATTCAGGTCTCTAATGATATTGTCTGTTGGATGAGACTTGTGGATTCTGCTTGTTGAGACAAATCAACTGGAACTGTGGATTCTAAGTTTAAGAAACCCATTGAAGCAGATGGAGTCAGCTGAGAAGTTGAGTCTATGAAGTAATCAAAAGGCTCATGGTCATTAGGATCAGCTTGTGTGTCAGTTGCTGCTGGGTTGTCTTCTTCCGCAGGAAGTTCTACGGAAGCATTTTGTTCTTCCGCAGGAGTAACTGCAACATCTACGGAGGCATTTTGTACTTCCGTAGGAGTTACAGCACCATCCACGGATGAGACATTGTTGATTGCAGGCATGGTTTGTTGATTCAACACCTCCTCTCTATCCCTTTGTTCAGCGGCTGAAGCAGGACTTACATCTGCGGATACTGATGCATCTGCGGATGTGTTTACTGATGTAACTTCATGCTGCTGACTTGATTCTTGCTGAGGTGCAGTTGAAAGTTGTGCCCTTGGTGGGTCAGCTGTCAGGGGCACTTCATTCAAACTTGGAGGCACAAATGGATAGCATGTATCCGCAGCACCTGCATTGATCAGATAACCAGTGTTAAATGATTCAGTTAATGCATCTATATCAAATAACCAAGATGATCCTTTTACATTGTAGTAAACATGGATTCATCAAAAGAAACATTGGGAGTCTCTTCAACTATGTTATGTTCTGGAATATAGACCCTATATGATTTAGAAGTGGATGAATATCCAACAAAGAAACCATCATAGGCTTTTTCAGAAAATTTGCCCAATTGTTCTTTAGTATTCAAAACAGACACATGACACCCAAAGGCTCTAAGATATCCTATAAAAGGTTTCTTTTAAATAAGAGCTCATAAGGGGTTTTATTATGTTCTTTGACAATTAATGTTCTATTTTGAACATTGCAAGCTGTATTCACAGCTTCTGCCCAGAAGGTTATGGGCAACTGAGAATCAGCTAGCATTGTTCTGGCTGCTTCTATGAGTGTTCTATTTCTTCTTTCAGCCACTCCATTTTGTTGTGGAGTTCTTGGTGCACTGAATTGTCTAGCTATCCCTTTATTCCTGCAAAAAGAATCCAAATCAGCATTAACAAATTCAGTTCCATTATCACTCCTAAAAATTTTAACTTTTAGATCAAGTTGATTCTCAATCTTGATCAAAAGTCCATTAATGTTTCAGATGTTTCACTCTTATGTTAAGAAAAAGACCCATGTGAATCTAGTGAAATCATCTACTATCACCAAACAATATTGTCTTTTTCCAATGCTCAGCACATTGGTTGGACCAAAGAGGTCCATGTGAAGCAATTTGAGTGGTGTAGTGTTAGTGTTGATTGTTTTGGATTTATGAGACACTCTGTGTTGTTTTCCTTTATAACATGAAGAACAATGATTAGAACAATGAAATTCTTTCTTTGGTAATCCAATGACTAAGTCATTTTTCACCAATTATTCATGTTCTTCATGTTGGAATGGACAAGCCTTCTATGCCACAGTTGTGATTCATCTTCTGAAGATTTAGACAGCAGGCATGTCTCATGATTTGTGAGTGATGTGTTGTTCATATCCAAGACATATGTGTTGCCTTTTCTTGCTGCTTTAAGAAGGATCCAGTCTGCTGGAACTGCAAAACCTGGCTTAAGAATGTAACAGTTAGTGTTATCAAATAGTGTTAAGTAATTTTGATCACAAATTTGGGAAACACTAAGTAAATTATACTGCAAATTTTCACAGTAATTACTTTTTCAAATGTTAAAACACCATTTGTTACCATTCCCTCACCAACAATTTTACCTCCCTTCTTATCCCCACCAAATGCCACATAAGAGGCATGTTTATGTTTGAAGTCATGGAGAAGTGCACAGTTGCCTGTCATATGTCTGGAACAACCACTGTCAACATACCACTTGTTGTCAGCTCTCCATGATTGTTCCTGCACACAAAAGAAATTAGTTAGAATTGACAACCCAAGGCTTAATTGTCTTGGGTTTGCCGATGTGTCAACAATAGTTACTCCTTCATGAATTAATCTTGAAGTTTCAGTATTAGTTGTTTCTTTTTGATTTGATGGTGGTGAGGATGATTCTGTTGAAGATGATTCAGGTTTTTGGATGTCTTCATGCTTATCTGAGTCTTTCTTCAACGTAGCTTGTTTTGGTTGATATTTTAACTTTGAGAGGATCTTGTAGTTTTGAAAGTTTTCTTCATCTTTCAGCTTTGATTGAGGCACAGAAGTTCCTTTTGCAAAGTTATCAAAGAAACCATCAACTGCTTCAGTCTGTTTTCAGACAAATCCACCTTTTTGTGAGGTGTCTTAGACTGTGTTGGTGTTTTCTCTTCAAAGTCTTGTCCGCAGCAGATGATTTTTCTTTGATTTTTGTTTTTCTTTCTGAATCTTTGTCTCTTTGTCACTTACTGAGGATTGAGAATCTGATTCGGATGATGCAACTTGTGACTTCTTTTTCTCTTTTCTTGTTCTTCTTATTAAAATAACATTCCTGAGGGAATGGTTATTTTTGTCACATATGGCACAGTGTTTGTTGAAGAAACAATCAGCAGTCATGTGATTGTTCATATTGCAAATGGAACAATAGCTGCTGAAATAGCATTCATCAGTATTGTGATTTTTCATATCACACCATTTGCAATTTTTTTCTGAATTTTCTTCAGATTCAACCTTCTTTTTATTGTTCTTTTTCTCATTTGCTGAGGATCACTTGATATCTTCTTGTTTTTGTTGGAGCATCATCAGCTGTTTCTGGTTTGCCTTTGGCTGTCTTTTGTTGCTTGATATTCAGCTTTTTCTGTGCATGTTTGTGGCATCTCTTTTTACCTCGTCCGTAGAATCAGTTTCTCTCTTCCGTTGCTTTTCTGCGGATTCAGTAGTTTTTGCCTTCCGCAGATGATCTACGGACTTGGCAATTTTTGCTTTCCGCAGATGTTTTATGGATTCTTCAGATTTCTCTTTCCGCAGATCTTCAACACTTGAATTTTTCTTTTTTTCTTTGTTGAAGTTTGTTGTTTCTTACCTTTCTCTGAAGACAAAGGTATCTCAGCACTTGATCCACAGCTATCAACTTTGTGAAGGTTCAGTTCTTGAAGTCCTTCATTCAATTCAGCAATCCTCTTGCAGATAGTTTTGAGCATGTTTCGTTGCTTGGGAGGATACTGCAACTTTGATTCTTCAAGAACTCGCGGAAGACCAGTTTCAACTTGAACATTCTTACCAATGTTCAGTTGAACAGTATCATGTTCATCAGAATCATCCAAGTCATCATATTTATCAAAATCTGATTCATTATGTTTAAGTGATTCTGATTCAGTAGATTCAGTTTCACTCATCTCAGCTTCATTAGTGTTATATGACTGGTTTTTATGTCAATATTGGTGCTTGGCACAAAATGATTTGACAAATTTTTAGTCATTGTTTCAGGTAAAGGTGTGTAGTTATCATTAATAGGTGGGGCAACAACATTATAACCCAACCCGGACCTGTTCTTTGATTCAATATGTGAGTTTAGCAACTTCTCATATTGCTGAGATGATAATTAAAACTTCTGAAGTTTCACTTCAGTGGATGCATGATCAGCCATGGATTTTGTTAAGGAAGTGGTCAGATGCTCAACTTGGGCTTTGAGGCTGTAGTTTTCGAAACATATTTTTCTAAATCTTTTTGTAAAGAACTGATTTGATTTGATATAATTTATGTTCTCTTAAGTGTAATTCATTCAAAATCATTGTTTCCTTTACTTTATCAGCCAATTGTTGAGCATGGACTCTATATCGTTCAACTTCCTCAACACATGATGATGAACATACCTGTCTTTTACCTCTCTGGCCATAGGAGGAACTTTGTTTTCCATATGTGCCATTAATGCTTGATTCTCCTCTAACACTTCCTTCTCATACATACTCCAGTCACATGTTCCATCTTGAAGTATGATCAGCCCTGACTCTTTAGAATTGCTTGGTCCCGATGATGTATTTGTGGCTGGTGGGGAGGTGAGCTGAGGTTGCCTATGCAGAGATCTTTGAGAGGTTGATTGCTGATTCTGATATTGTTGTTGCTGCTGATGTTGTTGTTGCTGCTGCTGATACTGCTGAGATGATTGTTGGTGCATTCTATAGAGAAGTGACCATAGAGATTGCACTTGAAACATCTGACTTTTGACTTATCAAACACCAATCTTTGATGTTTTGCTTGCTGCAGCCAGATTTTTATTTCTCCGCAGATATTGCTTAGCTCTGTAAACAATCATTGCCATCTGCCATTGTAGATCCATCTCTTCTACTACATCAGGACGGAGTTCCTCCAAGTCTTGTTGACAGATGTTTGCTGATGTAAGTGAACTTCCAAGATATGCTTGAAAGCTAGAACTAAAAGCTACAAAGGCTGTTTTTTGTTCTTCAGAATCCAATATCACAGTTATGGTTTGACTGTTTGTTTTGTTGAGAAGAGTTTGCAGTTGCTGAAGCATCTCTTTTTTCTGCATATCTTCCCTTTTCCTTTTGATTTTTACTTTGAGATGATTTCTTAGTGGGTTTGGATGCATAAAAACTGACTTCCTCTTCATCATCACTCAAAGTACAAGAGTTATCACTTTCATTATTTGAGATAAATGCACTTCCAGCATTTTTGGTTTCCTTGAAGTGATAAGGTGAGACATGAGTTCTCACACTCTTGTTTCTTGATTGTTCATCCAGTTCAAGAGCTTCTACCTTAGCAACCAATGTATCTAGACCAGTTGTCTGAGATCTATGGTGTTCTTGAACATGGACACTGTTTGCTTCCAACTTTCAGGCAAAGTGTGGAGCATCTTCTTGTTCAGTTCCTCAGTGGTATACTTTAACTCCAAGATATTCATCTCGTAACAAGTTGCATAAATCTATGGAGTTGCTGAGGAATTGATTCACCCTCAATATGATGAAAGATTTCATATTGTGATCTGAGGGTGTCTTTCCTTATGCTTCGGATCTCATCACTCCCTTCACAGAGAGTGTGAAGTATTTCCACAGGGAATTTGCTGTTTTGTAATTCTCACATGATTAAGATCTCCTCTTGCAAAGCCATACTAAGCAAACTGTATGCTTTAATATCGACTTTGACCTTCTTGACATCATCAGGTGACAAGTTCTTCGTGCTGATCGGCTGATTCTTATCATTATAATCCGGCCCAAGAGTGGGTGGAATATAAGGACCCTGAGTGATGGACTCCCACAAGTCAGAATCTGTGTAGTTCACATGATTCCTGAACTTGATCTTCCAGGATTTAAAATCAGCTTTGGTTTCCAACTTTGGCGGTTGATAAGATCCTTCACCAAAAGTACTCATGTTTGATGCAAAATTATGAATCAAAACTTAAATGTTAAAATTGACAAATCTATCGAAGACTCAGATCTAGTATTCAATGATTTGAATATAGATCTAAATCAAACAAGCAATAAGAGAATGCTTACTGAATGACAAGTCGTTGATTTAATTGTTTGAAAATCAATTAAACAATTTTAATACTGATAGATCAATTGATCTAAATCAATGAGCACCAAGCTCTGATACCACCTGTGAAGACGAGGATCTCAAATCAGGAATTATCAGTATTAAAATAAATCAATTCAATGATCACGGAATTATCATTGATGACGTTTAGTTGTTTTAATGATTAATGATGAACACAACCACAGAAACACAATAACTGCTAACTCAATAATTATTCAAACGTATTTAATTAACTATCAAGTAATGATTACAAAAGAATAATAAAGAATAACTATGAACAATGAATTCAGTGAATCGAATAATGTTGATGTTGATGTGACGGCGGTTAGGGTTGCACAATGATGTAACTCTTGACAGCCGTAATATTGATTGATTGTGTTCACCGAGATGTGAAACCTAGGACTCGTATTTATAGCTGGTTTGAGTCGGCTAAGGAAACACCGAATCTCTTGGGATTTGTTATTGATTGTGTTGATTTGTTTGACTTCTTGGAATTTCCAATCGCACAAGTATAATGTTCTTCCGCTGAAGTCTTGTCGTCCGCATAACTTTGCTCTTCCGTAGATGAATTGGTCTTCCGTAGAAGTGTTGTTCTTCCTATGAAATCCTTCTTCCGTAGGAGCCTTCACTTCATGGTCCTTGATCATCCGCAGGAACATTCACTTGGTCATTTGGTCTTGTAAGAAACATATCTACGGATTAACAATAATGTTCATCCGTAGATGTTCTTACACTTGGTCAATATCATGAATCCTTCCAAGTATATTGTTTCTTCCCGTCAACAGTCACAAATCAACACACACATATATGGTTAACCTATAGATTCAACGCACACATATATATAATATATGACTGTTACAAGTATTAATTACAAGACTTGACTCAAGTACTAAGCCTATACAAAATGATCTAGACCTATAGACTCTAGATCTAACAATTAGAAATTTAGAAATTTTCAAATTACATGAATGTAACAAAAAGGAAATCATGATTACAAGATTTAAGGTCAAAATTCAAGATAATAGAATTAGTTATGATGATGTTCAAATCTTGAATGATTTAAATCAGGAAGACGAAATCAAGGACAAGAATTATTCAACACCACATCATTGGTGGCTTGAGCTTGTTGGGTATTGATGTTGAAAGCACATCCTTGGACCGTAGGAACCGGGATGACAAGTTGAGGGCATCGATTGCGAAAATGGTTCGGATCACCAATTGATAGCATGCACGACCCTGGGTAATTGCAGGAGGATGTTGGTGGACTGGTGCATTAGTCGGAGCTTTAGCAGCACTCTTGCATATGTGAATGTATGACCAAGACGACCACAGTTTGTGCATTGACGACACCGAATGTTAGCGGGATGGTGATACATGCAGTTGTTACACTGCGGAAGGGTCCAGCGTATGGCTTTTCATCAGCGATTGGTTGTTTACTGCTGGTTGACGAGTTGGAGGGACTTGATTAATTGGCACAGCAGGGGTAATCACAGCAAAGTTTTGAGATTGAGCCTTCCTCTTCTTGTTCTTGAAAGGCTCGGCTTGGTCGGATTTGACGGTTTCGTTAGGAAGTTTATCGGTATTCTTCTTCGATCCTTTCCTGGTTAAAGAACCAGCTTTCACATGGTTATCGGTTAACTGCGCAGCCAGCCTGATAGCATCTCTAGTGTCGAAGGATTCCTTCCTAGCACCGTATCCTGAATCTGCATGGGTAGTCCACCAATGTATTTCTCGATGGCTCGGGAGGTAGGGGTAGCAAGGTGCGGTAAAAGGCTCAGTTCGTGAAATCGGTTAGTGTATGCTAGGTTCTCGCCACTGTCTTGGGTTAACTCCCAAAACTCAGCTTCCAGTTTCCGAACTTTGTTTCTTGGGCATAACTCTTTAGTCATGAGCTCCTTAACTTCAGCCCATGTTAATGCTAGAGCAGTTTCGGGGCCACGAGTTCTTTTCTCTCCGTTCCACCAAGTAAATGCGCGTTTCTGGAGAAACACTTGTGGCATACCGGACTTTCAGATTTTCAGGGAATTCGCTATTTAGGAAAGTGTTCTCGATGCTTTTGAACCACTGTAGTAATCCGGTAGCACCTTCAGTTCCACTAAACTTAGTGGGGTTGCAAGAATGAAGTGTTTATAAGTACAGGTTTGGGGAGGGTTTGGTGCAGTTGGGTTTTGAACAGCATTGTTGCCTTGGTTCAAATGGGTAAGCAGAGTTGGGATGACCGCAGTAACTTCACGTGCTACAATAGCAGCAATCTTACGGCCAGAGTTTCCAGATCGTGAACGGATTCGACGAAAAGACATTCTGAAATATCATTAAGATATTTTGTGAGAATTGGGTAGTATGAGCTATACAACATGAAAACGACAATCAGGAATTTGGCATAGTAAGAATGAGATGTGTCACACCCCAACCTTGACGGCGGAAACGTCGAGGTGTGAGAGTACGATTGTTCACAGCCACATAATGCTATTATTAATTCTAAATATATTAATCATAAGATTCAATTGTAACAATACAAGTAAAAGGCTAAACAAAGATACATCATGAATACAAAGTTGAAAGAAACAAGATCATTGTTTATTTCTCTAAGTCCAGTCCTAAGTGAGATAAGCTCAAAGAGTAGAACGCATACTTAGGTTATTCCTGAAACATGTTAAAAATAAAAGGTCAACATAAAAATGTGGTGAGCATTCCATAGTTTCCAATACATAAGTATATATAAAAGATGGCAATTCAAGTTATAAGTTAGTGAATAAAGTGATTAGGGATGTTATGAACAATGCAATAATCAAACCTCGACAATGGTTTACAAGTATCAAACGACGTTAATATTCTATTAACGTTAAAAGTATATACGATCAGCTAAGTGTACTTGGATCAACCAAGCAGGCTTGTCTTACCCATAGATCTATGACTTCGCTGGGCTAGCAATAGTTAATGATTGTACATATAACGCCATAACATGGTAACCACAAAAGTTCAACTAACCACAACTTTAAGTAAATTGCCATAAGTTTACAAGTCTCGAATAAGTTTACAAGTGCAATGATATAAGTTAACATGTTTCACCCCAAGTGTGAAAATAAGAAAAAGGGGAATGGAAATACTCACTTGATCGACAAGTATATAATTAGCGATTAATAAGAAATATAATACGCAAGGTTCCAACGTAGTTCTTCACAATGCACCTAAATATATTTTTACAAGTTTAAGCTTAAATAATAAAATTAACGTTTTAATACGAACTAGGGTTTCGATAGGAATTTGGGGGTTACTTTTATAGATAAATAAAGTTAGTTATCGAAATCATATTAATACAATGAATGGAAACTTAGCTAATCCTTTTTATTATTTTATGAAATTAAATGATAAAATGTAAATAAAGTTTTATAATTAACCAACTAATCTATAATTAGGGAAAACATAACGCCCAATAATATTTTTGTTGATTTCAACTATTAAAGTTATATATATATGTATATATATATATATGTATGTATTAATATAACTCGTTATAACATGTGTTAGTACAATTTTATAAAGAAAAACATTAAGATGTTTTAAAGAAATAAAATTTACAGAAAATAATTAAATAAATTTAAAATAAACAAAGTTTATAAACCGATTTTTATAATTTTTAGAAAATTTTATATATATTTTAAAGGCTGAAAAGCCAAAAAATATGTTGAGGGTGACCGGGTTCAAACCCGGGTCCCCTGTGCATAAGTCCAACAATCTAACCAGCGGGCTAGAGTCCTAAATCTGTTTGGAATTATGTTTGAATTCGTTTAAACGTTTATTAAGCAAAACCCCCAAATTCACCAAGAACCCTAGAATGAAACCGAATCAAATTGATCAATAATTCGTTTAAAATTATGAAATCAAAGTTGGGGTTTTTGTTTGGCGCATGAAACCGAGCATGTGGGTGAGTGTAATTACCAGGTTTCACTGTAAAATTGATGAAGACGAGAGGAACCATGTCGCGGCAGAGGGGAAATTGGTTCGAGATGATTGGACGTCTTTAACCCAATTAGTTGCAGGTTTAGCTTCGTTAGTTGATGATGAATGAAAGCCCTCTATCAATTACGGGTTAAAGTGTGTGGGGATTGTGGTTCTAGTAGGTTGCAGGTCACGGTTCTTAGGGAGCTCGAGGGAGATATTTTTGTAAATTGTAAGTGAAATTAGCAGTTGTATTCGATTGGTAATAGGTACATGATTGTTTATGTTGGATTATTGAGTTATTAACATCGTTTTAAGCTCGAACGGATATATGATTAAAGCCGACGGTTATTCGACGTGTTTGAATGCTCATAATCACTTTTAAAACCCAATTAACACACCTATCCTTGTTCGAAACGGCTTCATGAATCGGTTGGGTGCATTTTGGATGAAAAATTGAGGGTGAAATGGCGGTTTGGGGTGGCCGGAGCTCGGCCGGAAGTTGGCCGGAACTCCCGCCGGGAATACGGGGGTGAAGGGAGAATTGGTTTGGGTTTAAGCAATTTACATCTTTAGTCCCTGCAGTTTAGTTTTAGTTTATTAGTTCCAAAACTTTAGTTTTAGTTTTAATTAAATAACCGTTTGGCCCCTAAAGTTTTGAATTGTTATTATTTCATGTTAAAACTAGTTAAATACAAGTTTTTAAAAAATAATACAACTTACATTATTTTATTTACTTATAAGTCTACTCGTAATATGACTATTATTATCATCATCATTATTATTATGTTTATTATTGTTATTATTATTATTATTATTATTTAAATAAATTAAATAATTTTTAAATTAGCTAGACAAACATAACAAGCCGTCAAGGTTTCACAAACGACATAAAGGTCCTTATGAAACTTAACAAGGTTAGCTTTTAATTTAACGAAAAATATGAGATGTCACAGTCTCTCCAACTTAAAAGAATTTCGTCCCGAAATTAAGAATGAAACTTAAACGAACAAGAGGGTTTAAATGAAAGATATGTGTACGAACGGACAGTGGTAGACATTTGATTACAGATGAGATGTTTTACTTTAGGGAATCCTTCAAGTCTCTTGACATAATATGCCAACTTGAACTCTTCCAGTGAAATACGAGACGTTTTGAGAGGAAACATTGGAAATGATGACGAGTTATCATGGTATGTTAGACTATAAGTCACAACTTTCAGAATATAATTTCGTGGTAAGGTGATGTCTTGAAATCAATAAAAGACCAACAATGATAAGAAAGGTTAACCGTCGGAATTTAAGAATCCCAAACGTCATCATATGAAACGACCTTAACGCATATTTTGTGTATATGTATTTCTCCTTTGACCAACCATCGGCCAAAGAATAATACGCTATGCGAAGATCTTGAAATGAGTTCACGATGATGGTTAAGAATATTATTAAAAACAGAAAATGAATCAATCATTCAAAATAACGATCGATGTTTTAACGACATACCACTGTATACGACTATTTGAGATAGATACAAGTCAATTTCTCGGCTCATTATCTCACATGAGTTAATATGAGATTAGACAATCGATCCCTAATGCACCAATTGTCTTCATGACCTCTAAGATAAGAAGCATTTCAGTTGAAAGAAAAGTTAAACAGGAGATCCATAGGATCACGAATGTTAGGTCTTGTCATATGTGAAGGTAAGACGCTTGGACACATACCAAGTTACATCTTTTCCTTTATGCCAAACCCATGACTACAAGTTACGAAGGTTTATGAACCTTTATATCCACATCGCAATGAGGATAATAACAAGTCTTGTTGATCGAAATCAAGTTAGCGTTTTAAAGATTTCCAAGGTTAAGGATTCAAAAACGATTCAAGAAGTGACACAAACAATAAGGAATGCATTTGTACCCATGTTTTGTAAGGTAGCAAATTCTAAGTACGGTTCGCATACGCAGTTCAACAAAACCATAAGCACAGCTGAGGACATTCGCATGACTAGAAAGACATGAACACAAGTTGATAATGTCTTTATTTAGCAGAAAGATGTTTTAAGAAGATTACCATCACGCAGTCATGTGTTGATGACAACTCAAAATGAAAGTTGATAGGTAAGGAATAAATGGTTCGATGTAGCTAGGTCGAGTCAAAACATGAAGATAAAAGGGAAGAAAATCAATTTAAGAATTTAAATGCTCCAAGCTCGAAAACAAAATCAGCCTAGAGTGATCAGGTCTCCTTTCAAGTTCAGAGATCATGCTTTGGCTTGATAGGTCGAAATACTAACATTATTTCACCCTTCAAGTTACTACATGCTTCTTGTCACTTGATTACAACCTTGATAAGTTGAAGATCAAGAAATGAGAATAGTCATCAAGGTGTGGTTTTCACTCCTAACTTGATGGTGTATTCCCAAGGTATGACCACTAACTTACCAATCAAAAAGTTCGATCCCAACTCATTGTTAAGGATCCACAGAAATAAGACGAGGTAACTCACCTTTAAGGTAAGGGAATCACTCCTATCTAAATGGTGAAGTTTTACAAAAACAAAATATAACAAGATAAACTTCTTCATCAAATCCAGAACTCACTCTTACTTTGATGAGGTCGTTTTATTTGAACAAATTCAATTCATAAAAATGATATTATCATCAAGGTATGGAATTCACGCCTATCTTGATGATTGAATTTCATAATAACAAGAAAACAATCGAAGATTGACATTTGTCACCGAAGTACGGGTTTCAATCCTATTTTGGTGAGATCATGTCATTTGTGAAATGCCATTCCAAAGAAAATAATTGAAGTCAATCCTCAAGTTAAGGTAATCACCCAATCCAGAGAATAAATTTTCATAAAACACACGATTGGAAACCATTTATCAAAACGAATAGAGAACCATCAAAGTAAGGGAATCACCCCTGTTTTGATGAGTTAGAATCATTTAGGAGATACGAATGTTCTTAGTCATAGGTTGACTTACAACTCTTGCATCTCCCATGGTGCAAACGGTACGAAGTTTGACATAACAACGAAAGAAAAAGAATATCAATTAGGAATTCAGGAAATTTCAAGTTACATCAATATAACAAAAGGGAAAATCATGCTTACAAGCTTAAGATCAAAGTTCGAGATAGCAGAATTTGTTATGATGTTCAAATCTTGGATGACTTAAATCGGGAAGACGAAATCAAGGACAAGAATTATTCCACACCACAATGAGGTGTGAACATTCGATTCATAATGAAAGGAAATACATGAACTTCTCAAGATATGAGGTCAACTATAGCCTTATTAAAGACACGCGTACTTATAAGTGGTAACAAAGTTATAATTAGTTTATTCGATCATTGAGGTGAGTGACCACTTATAATATTTGAGTTAACAAAATTATCATTCAATTAGCAAAGTATCCCGAGATGTAGGAATTCCACCTACAACATTGAATGTCTTTAGTTATGGGACACACCCTTAGGAAGATTTGAAAACCATAAGTAACGATTTAAAGTTTTAAGGATCATTCGGTTTAGATTCCCAATATCTTTGGGTATAACAAGAGTCATGTACACGTTGATCAAGGTATAGAAATAGCTACATGAAACGCCTAACGTGTAATGATGTTTAAACGTAGGAGTTGAAAGGTAAGACGAGTTTAATATCACAGGAACATTATGTATGATAAGAATGAGAAGATATTAAAACTTTGGTGATAAACCAGTTCAAGGATTTAAGGATTTTTAAGATACAAAGAGAATGGTTCCATTTGGTAACGCATTACCATTTGGAATCGTTGACACGTCAAGGTAATTTGACCCATTTGCCTTAGAGACTGTGTATTGACCATAGTTTATCACTCATTCCAGAAATCCCCAGGTAAGCATAACTGGTCTCGCAATGAGATTTATACGATATGCTTGCCTTAGCCCGAAAGCCTTTTGCCAGGAAATCCAGAATACAGGTGTCTATATGTCACACAAATTTCTTTGTTTATGAAATCAAAACCTTGATGAGATTTTCGTAGATTAAACATAGAGTCTAAGGAATTGAACCCACGATGATAAGGGTAGCCTCCACATGTCGTTGAGAATAAGTTTAGGAAGTTCATATATGGGGGGGAGTCAAAGAGTCAAAGTTATGTTTAGGGAGACATGTAACTAAGTTTTAAGCATACATAAGGCAATCCTATGCTAAGGCATCAAGTTGCACAAAAAGGCATAGCATTATGTAGCATCCAATAATAAGTAAGCATAAAAGTATAAGGATCTTTCTATGAGGTTCATGCAACTATAGTCTAGGTCACCATTTCTAATAACCTAATTCCCTATAGTTATGGGCTCTGATACCAATCTGTCACACCCCAACCTTGACGGCGGAAACGTCGAGGTGTGAGAGTTACGATTGTTCACAGCCACATAACGCTATTATTAATTCCAAATATATTAATCATAAGATTCAATTGTAACAATACAAGTAAAAGGCTTAAACAAAGATACATCATGAATACAAAGTTGAAAGAAACAAGATCATTGTTTATTTCTCTAAGTCCAGTCCTAAGTGAGATAAGCTTCAAAGAGTAGAACGCATACTTGGGTTATTCCTGAAACATGTTAAAAATAAAAGGTCAACATAAAAATGTTGGTGAGCATTCCATAGTTTCCAATACATAAGTATATATAAAAGATGGCAATTCAAGTTATAAGTTAGTGAATAAAGTGATTAGGGATGTTATGAACAATGCAACAATCAAACCTCGACAATGGTTTACAAGTATCAAACGACGTTAATATTCTATTAACGTTAAAAGTATATACGATCAGCTAAGTGTACTTGGATCAACCAAGCAGGCTTGTCTTACCCATAGATCTATGACTTCGCTGGGCTAGCAATAGTTAATGATTGTACATATAACGCCATAACATGGTAACCACAAAAGTTCAACTAACCACAACTTTAAGTAAATTGCCATAAGTTTACAAGTCTCGAATAAGTTTACAAGTGCAATGATATAAGTTAACATGTTTCACCCCAAAGTGTGAAAATAAGAAAAAGGGGAATGGAAATACTCACTTGATCGACAAGTATATAATTAGCGATTAACAAGAAATATAATACGCAAGGTTCCAACGTAGTTCTTCACAATGCACCTAAAATATATTTTACAAGTTTAAGCTTAAATAATAAGATTAACGTTTTAATGCGAACTAGGGTTTCGATAGGAATTTGGGGGTTACTTTTATAGATAAATAAAGTTAGTTATCGAAATCATTTTAATACAATGAATGGAAACTTAGCTAATCCTTTTTATTATTTTATGAAATTAAATGATAAAATGTAAATAAAGTTTTATAATTAACCCAACTAATCTATAATTAGGGAAAACATAACGCCCAATAATATTTTTGTTGATTTCAACTATTAAAGTTATATATATATGTATATATATATATATGTATGTATTAATATAACTCGTTATAACATGTGTTAGTACAATTTTATAAAGAAAAACATTAAGATGTTTTAAAGAAATAAAATTTACAGAAAATAATTAAATAAATTTAAAATAAACAAAGTTTATAAACCGATTTTTATAATTTTTAGAAAATTTATATATATTTTAAAGG
This sequence comes from Flaveria linearis, assembly GCA_024085815.1. NCBI lineage: Eukaryota > Viridiplantae > Streptophyta > Magnoliopsida > Asterales > Asteraceae > Flaveria > Flaveria linearis. The sequence goes on from CM044009.1 coordinate 73,330,634, forward strand.
CTGAAAAGCCAAAAAAATATGTTAAGGGTGACCGGGTTCGAACCCGGGTCCCCTGTGCATAAGTCCAACAATCTAACCAGCGGGCTAGAGTCCTAAATCTGTTTGGAATTATGTTTGAAATCGTTTAAACGTTTATTAAGCAAAACCCCCAAATTCACCAAGAACCCTAGAATGAAACCGAATCAAATTGATCAATAATTCGTTTAAAATTATGAAATCAAAGTTGGGGTTTTTGTTTGGCGCATGAAACCGAGCATGTGGGTGAGTGTAATTACCAGGTTTCACTGTAAAATTGATGAAGACGAGAGGAACCATGTCGCGGCAGAGGGGAAATTGGTTCGAGATGATTTGGACGTCTTTAACCCAATTAGTTGCAAGTTAGCTTCGTTAGTTGATGATGAATGAAAGCCCTCTATCAATTACGGGTTAAAGTGTGTGGGGATTGTGGTTCTAGTAGGTTGCAGGTCGCGGTTCTTAGGGAGCTCGAGGGAGATATTTTTGTAAATTGTAAGTGAAATTAGCAGTTGTATTCGATTGGTAATAGGTAGATGATTGTTTATGTTGGATTAATTGAGTTATTAACATCGTTTTAAGCTCGAACGGATATATGATTAAAGCCGACAGTTATTCGACGTGTTTGAATGCTCATAATCACTTTTAAAACCCAATTAACACACCTATCCTTGTTCGAAACGGCTTCATGAATCGGTTGGGTGCATTTTGGATGAAAAATCGAGGGTGAAATGGCGGTTTGGGGTGGCCGGAGCTCGGCCGGAAGTTGGCCGGAACTCCCGCCGGGAATACGGGGGTGAATGGGAGAATTGGTTTGGGTTTAAGCAATTTACATCTTTAGTCCCTGCAGTTTAGTTTAGTTTTATTAGTTCCAAAACTTTAGTTTTAGTTTTAATTAAATAACCGTTTGGCCCCTAAAGTTTTGAATTGTTATTATTTCATGTTAAAACTAGTTAAATACAAGTTTTTAAAAAAATAATACAACTTACATTATTTTATTTACTTATAAGTCTACTCGTAATATGACTATTATTATCATCATCATTATTATTTTTTTATTGTTATTATTATTATTATTATTCAAATAAATTAAATAATTTTTAAATTAGCTAGACAAACATAACAAGCCGTCAAGGTTTCACAAACGACATAAAGGTCCTTATGAAACTTAACAAGGTTAGCTTTTAATTTAACGAAAAATATGAGATGTCACAAGATGTTCCAAGTGTAATCGTTTGATTCGTAAATCAAAGCGAGTACGTTGACTAATCAAAGTATTATGTCCAACACAACCTTGTTGAAGACATGCGTACCTATGAGCAGATACTCATCCCAAGGGTTCCCAGGTAAGGTAAACGGATCCATCGGTTGATTTGGATTTATATGAGTACCTTGCCTAGACAGAACACCTCGAGATACAGGCATCACGCTCTTGCAGTATTACATGTTTCAAGTTGGGAGACACAGACTTTGACGAATTTGAAAACCACGAATAACGATTCAAAGCTCATTTTGAAAAACCATTTGATTTAGGCCCACGATGCCTTGAATATGATTTAAAATTTGTGCATGCATTGATAGGATTCAAAGTATAAGTGGAATCACATAAGGCATATAATCACATAATCAAGTATAAACATATAAGGCACGTAAAAATCCTATCTAAGCATATAAAATACATGAGAGGACTCATGTGTAAAGGTACTTAGTTATAGTCTAGGTCATTCCATTTCTAATAACCTAATTCCCTACAACCATGGCTCTGATACCAATCTGTCACACCCCGACCGACGGCAGAATCATCGGAGTGGACAAGTGAATGATTGATTGTTCATAACACATGGTTGTCTATTAGTGAAAATAATATTAAAATCAGATTACAAGATAGTATGAATTTAACAGATACAAATACAACAGTTAAAGTCACAAATAGTAATTGTCTTTTATTTTGACTAAGTCCGGGTCTTAAATGAGCATGTAGAAGTCCACTAACTTGCTTAACCTGAAATCATGTGAAAAGTAACGAGTCAGCTAAAAATTAGCCGGTGAGTAATCATAGTTTTGAATATACATATAGATTGATTGTTTGATTGAGAATAATCCAATTCACAAGGTAACGTTAAGACTTATATTGCAATAGCAAAGCATATAGATAAACCGACACAATATAAACCTTTTGACTTGACACTTGCAAATAATAGACTCGCACACAAACACCATTGATTGACTATTGCCTCTGGCACAATCACCACTCGACTATTCATATGGGGTGGGTTATCCAAACCAGTAGATCTACCATTGATACCAGGATTGATTGATTGAATTAGGGTTTTACTGTCATCCAGTTTATCATAGTATGTTCACATAATTGCAAGTAATAACATAACGTGTCTTGAATTGAATTTAGAATGAAATAACAACAGAATATCATGATTGAATATATTGTATCACATGATTTCCTCCAAATAAGAAATGATATAAAAAGGGGATATGAATACTCACTTGATTGATGGGATTAGTATTTGGATGTGATTGATTAGACACCAACGATTTCCTTACGTATAATCTACGGAACGGTGTCTCGAGTTAGAATAATAATAATATGAGAATTGGAATTAGATTAGGGTTTCCATTGGGATTGGGTTTTGAATGGTAGTTTAAATAAAATAATTTATTTAGTTTGAATGTCTTGAAATAAATAAACGAATTATATTGAAAGTATTTATGTTTAGAATTTAATAAAAATGGATGTATCAATACTCGTAACCGTTTGATTTATTGTTAAAATATTGAAAAAACAAATAGCTAATTTTTATTAATTAATTATATGGTAATTAATTAAAATTATTTAATTATTTAAGTGACGTAAAGAAATGAAAATGATTTGGAACGATTTAGATATAAAACTTTTATATCTAATTGAAATAATCATGATTTAAAATAATAATACATAAATATTATTTGAACCAATAATAATTTAATGATTTTTGTACCATTTTTTAAAAAAAAGAATCCATTTTATAAGAAATATACACTAGTTATATTATTTATTTAAAACAAATAATAAAATAAAATAAATAAAATATTGAAATAAATTTCAGAAAATAATTTGGCTTGTTTTAAATTTTTTAATGTTTGTAAAAACATTTTTATAATTTGGGTTGTTTTAAAATTACCATTAACATTATTATTATTATTATTATTTATTATTATTATTATTATTATTATTATTATTATTATTATTATTATTATTATTATTATTGAAATTTTTGAATTAACATCAACGTATTATTTACAACATGAATTTTTACTTAACGAATTACGCGATGTTACACCAACCCCTTCGTTTCAGATCCCACACCATCATCTTCAATCATGCCCATTTCAGCAGCTTCAAAGGCTGAATCGGTGTTCTTGAAGGATTACGATGGTGACGATTTGGTTCATTCAGTGGGGAGGTGGCGGTGGAACACGAGGGGGTAGGGGGCAAAGGGGGTGGGGGGCAAAGGGGGTGGGGGCCGAAGGGGGTGGGGGACCGAAGGGGGTGGGGGACCGAAGGGGGTGGGGGACCGAAGGGGGTGGGGGACCGAAGGGGGTGGGGGACCAAAGGGGGTGGGGGACGAAGGGGCTGGGAGGGTGGTGTAGAGTGGGGAGGTGGCGATGGAACACGACGGTGGCGGCTGGAGGGGGCGGCTGGAGGGAGGCGGATGGAGGGAGGCGGATGGAGGGAGGCGGCGAAGGGGTGGGGGGCCGAAGGGGGTGGGGAACGAAGGGGCTGCGAGGGTGGTGTAGAGTGGGGAGGTGGCGGTGGAACACGACGGTGCCGGCTGGAGGGGGCGGCTGGAGGGAGGCGGCTGGAGGGAGGCGGCAAAGGGGGTGGGGGACCGAAGAGAGGAGAGGAGGATGAGGATGGTGGCTGGTTGTGTTTTGTGTTTTGTGATTAGGGAGAAGAGGTTTGATGAAATGTCTTTCCGCCTGAAGACACTAGTCCATGTCTGCACCAAGAAGACCTCGTGCAGACTTTTTTAATGAAACGTCTTCCAAAAAACAAACAGTCTGCGCACTCAAAACCTCTTCCCGCGTCTGCATGCGCGCGGATGAAGAGGTGGGGAAGATGTTTTCTTAAAAAACAAACACCATCTTATTGTATTGGATGTTACCTTATTAACTCAAATGGTTTAGACAAATTGAGGTTCAAATGGCTTACGGTCCAAGTGTTATTGGCCTACTGTGTATGGTATGTAATAATGTATTGTATTTGGTGTTACCTTGTTGTAATAATATCATGTTTCATATAACTGGTATTGACTTCAAAACAATCGATCGCCTTACACAATTATGTTCTAAAGCGAAATTCTTACACAATAATACTCAAGCGTAGATGTGTTGTGTAATAACCGCTCAGGTATGGGGGTATTACATACTAATGCTTTGGCTTAGGAGTCTTTATGTAACGATGCTCCAACTTGAAAGTCATGTTCTTCAACTTGGGAGTCTTAAATAATGCTTTAAGTGAAGTCTTACATTGTTTTGGTTGATAGTATTCATGGTTGGCAATTTTCAAAAAAAAAAAAAACCATGTTAACACGACATGAAGTAAACACAAGTTTTTATATGACTTAAACATGTTTTGTATCATAAACGAGTTGAACTATGTGCATATTTTAATATGCCTAAGATGTTTGGGCTTGATTATACATGTTAATATTTTTTAAAAAGTTTTATATGGTTATATATAAACACACACACGAGCACATATATATCATTCATTTTAATAGAAAACCCTAACCGCTTATAGAGTTTAGTCATATTATAGTTGTCATCCTCATCCAATGATATGTTAAACTTTTTGAATGTGTAAGGTCATGCATGTCATGTCATGTCAATTGTATACGTAATCTTAATCATGTAAACAAGTTTTGTCACATAGCATGCTTATATACACACATCTCTAAATGTTATTGATCCATACATAGTGAACTGTTAAGTCAATGATGATGACACTAGGCTTATCTCATAGGTCATTGCAACTATAATATGTTTCTGGAGCAGAAGCTAGAATTATCACGAGCTATACATAATCCTTTGTAAATCAGATAAAGTAATTTTGGCTCAATGGACAAGTTTAACCTCACATGAGAGGTTATTGATTCTGGAATCTAGCTACTATAAATGTAAACCCTAAATTTTTCAGGGTTTGTAGGTTGTGGAGGTGAATAAACCGACAATTTATGGTTTTTCCCTTTAGTTACATGGGTATGTAAGTGATGAAAGTCGTTGGCTCATCTAAGTCTCGATTGCAAGTGTAATCTAAATTCACTCTTTAATTCAATGACGATGAGCTCATGCATTTAGATTTTTAACTGATAAAAGGTCACTCGATGATGATAAACATAGAATCACTTAAGAGGTTACATTTTTTAAGACCAAGTTGTGATGACGCACCCCAACTCATTTGAGCCGTTGTATCAAAATTTACCAACGGGCCATGATGCAATAAGATTTGCTAAATCTGTTTTTAACATGATAAACCTGTTATTTGTAGTCATAACAAGTTTCAAGGTTTAGTGGAAATTATTTAAGATAGGAATGTCTAAATTGATTAAGGGAGGAATATCTTACACTATTATTATTGTTATTGTTGATTCATCAGCTGATAATTTCTGAATGATTAAATACTGAATCAGTAAAAGATATAAATCATTACCATTAAGAGATCTAAACCATTAATAGCTAGTATATCACGTAACTATTCAATGACCAATTCAACATTAGACATCTTAATCATTCAGTATTTGTATAATTCTTAACCATTTAAAGGCAAATATCTAAACCATTCAGACATTTGCTCGTAAAACAAAGAGTCTGAATGATTAAGTGCCGAACCATTTAGACATCTGAATCATTAAGAGACTGAATCCAAATATCCAATGCTACCAAACAACCTCTCAATATGTTAGCCCACATTTAGCTTGTTAATGTTTACTATGAAACGTGTTACCTGACACATCTTTTTATTATAACTTTTTTGCTCAAACAAAAGCCTCTTTTGTAATCATGCTACAATAATACATAAAATAACAACAATCATGTCTCTTTCACTTCACAACTCATGATCACCTCACATCTACTTCACAACCATGGCTGAAAAGTAGTTTCTAACTATTTCATACTCAAAATCACCACTATAAACAAACAAAAGCCTCATTTGTAACCAAGCAAACATAATAATCAGATAGAAGATTTAATGCAAAATTTCATTGTACTTGGAGCATACAAAGAGAATTCAATAGTCAACTCACCACAAAACAAAAAGGCTGCATCCTCTAGATCTATTATAACAAGACACATGATCAGATAAACAAAATTAAGTCTAGTAATTGCCTTAAAAGACAAGCTCATGAGGCTTCATGCCTGCCTTGAGAGAGAATCTTGCACCCAGATAAGCTTTTAGGTCAGGAACAGCCTCGATGGATGCGATCAGTGCTGCATCTACAGTTTTTTGGTCGTCTTTCTTGTCCTGGGGGAGTGTGTTCTTTTCCTACAATGCACATTAACAATATATGGTGAAGTGTTAAGAAGAGGGGAAAAAACGCATGCATCACGTCTTCCGAATTAGGGGTGTAAACGAGCCAAGCTGGCTCGCAAGCTACTCGGGATCGGCTCGAAAAAAGCTCGAATCGAGCCGCGCTTAAACGAGCTCGAGCCCGACCGTAGATTATTGCTCGTTTACTAAACGAGCTCGAGCCCGAGCTTCAGGATATCGAGCTCAAGCTGGCTCGCGAGCCTAAACGAGCTTTTTGTGTGTGTGTGTATATATATATATATATGTTATTTACATATTAAATATATATATAAATACATTTTACATAATTATATTATTAAATATATTATTATGATAAAAAATAGTTAAATGATATATATTGTGTTATATATAAAAAGTATGCTTGTCATCAAACTTCTCAACATTCACCCCTGAGATGTAGCAAAATAAGTGTAGCAAAATATGTAAAGAAAATGGAAAAAGTATATATATGTAAATTAAAACTCAGCAATACCTCTTTCTCTGCTTCAAAAAACTCGCCCTCTCCTTTCTTCTTCTTCTTCTCGACCTTCTTTGCAAAATACTTGTCATCAAACTTCTCAACATTCACCCCTGAGATGTCTACCTTGGTTGATGTAGCAATAACATATGACTGATTCACCCTCCTCAAAGGAACACCATTGATCTTAAAGGGGCCTAAAGATACAAAAAGGTGTCAACAATTCTATAAAAAAAGATATAGATAAATAACGATACATTGAAATAATAATAATACAACAAAAGGTGTTATCAATACTTTCAAAAATATGACCAATATGAGAAAACCTTTATAAATATATTCTATTATAATGCTTGAACTAGATTCAATGAAAAATATGACCAATATGAGTTAACACTTTATAAAGATTATCAATTATCATGTTTGAACTAAACTCTATAACCACATAAGTATAAGTATTTTAGTAAGTATAAGTATTTTAGTACAGCTTGCTCTATAACCACATTCAACCTTGAAACAACAAAAAATAAAACAAAATCTGCAACAAATAATATTCTATCAAAATGGCATCAGGCAGTAGTTGAAAAGATTAAACACAAGCAAACTAAGCACCACTTACAAAAACATAGTATTAAGAAAAAAACAAATTACCAGTAACCAGCAACAATCCAGAGGTAAGTTGTTTCAGAAAAACAACCCTCTTTCCCTTGAATCTCCCAGCCAATATGATCAAAACAGTTCCCGGGGTAATGCTAGCCCTAAACACATTCAAACAATCAGAGAAATCAACACAACTGATATATTATACAAGCATCCATTGTACAATAACAAACTACTTATATACCTGAGCTTAGTCGGTCTAGCTTTACGCTTATTGACAAGCGGTTTCTTCACATCATCAGCCGGGTAGAACTTTGGTGGTTTCTCAGCTGGAGCAGCAGCAACAGCTTTCTTCTCATGTTTAGGGAAAGCACCACCATTTTTGGCCTTGATTGCCCAAAGACCCCTCTTGTGGTACATCTTAGACCGCGAGTATTTGCCGACGCCTCTGATCAAGTCAGGGTTCCTGCTCACATGTGGCTTTCTATCCTTCGGTGCCATTGTTCTTCTACTACACTACAAATTACTACCTTAAATTCAATTCACAACATAAAATTAGGTTATAAACAGAAGTAACATCAATTTCCAAAAGCACTAGCATTGCAAATAATTAACATTGCACTCTCAAAGTTAATACAAAGTGACTCACAGATATGTCTAATCAGATGGTAAATCGTGTATATGATATAGTATTTTTAACCCAAATCTTACTAATTATCAGCTCAAACTAGATTCTTATTATAAACAGATTAAAGCTAAATCAAAACTGATTCTTACTTTGCTTAAAAAACATCCAAAAACATTACAGATTCTAGCAAAACCCTAAATCCTCTCATAACTCGATTGAAACAACTTAAATCAGTATAAATCAACGAACAGCAAGAATTCGAAGTAAACAAACCCTAATACATATCACAACCAACGTACAAAATCCATCCATATATCACGAAACAGAAATCATATTCAAGATTCAATATGTTAAAAGTTTTAATCAATTAAAAATAAAGAGATCATTACCGGTGATTTTTTGCTCCGATGAAGCGCGGCGGTATCAGACGGTAGTTTTGAAGAGATGAAAGTGAAACCCTAACAGATGGTGATATAGGAGCAAATGAGTGGGTATATGGGCTTATTGGTGTCTCTTAATGGGCCTAATAAATGGGCTGGACTTACAAAAGGCCCTTTTTGTTTTAGGACAATTGTATTTGTTTTTGTTAGAATGTCAAATTATGGAAGGCTATGAAAAGTAATCTTACTTGGCATATGTTAAAAGGTGTCAAAGTTTATAAAGGTTGTATGGGTTTTTATAGAGGTTTTAAACTTATACATCGTACGAGATCGTATGAGGTGTTATACAAGCACGTTATAATGTTTCAGGCTTGTATAATCTACTGAATCACACAGATGTTACAAAACACACCACTAACAGACTCACAGGACTCATGTAAACCGTCATATGATTCGTATGATATGTAAGGGTGGTGTATGCATTATAGGACCTTTACGTGTTGTTGAAATAACGACAAAAATTATGATTTTGTAGTTCTAGCATTTTAAATAGTTATAGGGTGTGTGGCTTAGTTTTTTATCACGTAAAAGTAAATTCAGGTTGTTGTCCAAAGTATGAATATCCATTGAGTGGGTCTGGTTTTTCTTTTTATTACCTAATATGAATTTTGCAAATGTGATGAACAGTGGCATTGATGAACAGTTGTACAGTATGACACACGTGGCTTTCTGGTACGCACCCCACCTTTTTTTACTTTCTTATTTCCTAATCCACACACATAATTTCAGAATTTTGAGTGAGAGGGAGAGAGATTCAGATTGAAGAGCTAGAGAGAGGGAGAGAGATTCAGATTGAAGAGCTAGAGAAAGGGAGAAATTGACGACAAGGGTCGCCGGACCACCACCACCATGACCATCGACGGCGAATGCAGCCACCACCACGACGACGACCGTCGCTGGATAACTCGATTAGGTTGGTGCTGGAAGTGGCACAGCATTTGGGGGAGAATATGGTGAGGACGATTGCTATGGATGGTACGGAAGGGCTTCATCTCCACCGTCACACCATGACCCACCTCCACCATCGCTCCACCTCTGCCGCCGCGGCGGCGGCGGTGGCGGCGGCGGGGGACTGTCGAGGTTCCGTTCAGCTCCGGCGACATGGCTAGAAGCACTACTCGAATCAGAAGAAGAAGAAGACGTCATCATTGACCCACCGAAACCTAATTTAACACCACTACATGTGCATCAGCACACCTCCACTCCGACCACCGCCACCACCGCCACCGCTAAACCCACCTTCGTTGATCCGAATCTCATCATACCTAACCCCATCGGCCTCCGACAGAACAGCTCTCCAGCGGAATTTCTCTCTCATATTAATAATATTCCCGATGGCTTCATCCCTAACTACTCAACGGTGAATTACGACGATCTTCTCTCATCTTCTAGAGAAATCGGTGGTTTAGATGATCAAGGACCCAAATTCACCACACAACTGGTCAGTTCAATTAAGTTCAAACGTCACAGTAAACTTATGTTTTAGCTGATGTGAAACCCTAATTTTGAATTGGTTTGTAGAGTGGGGATCAGAGTGCGTTATTGGATGCTGAGATGGACAAGCTTTTGGACGATTCTGTGCCGTGTAGAGTGCGCGCCAAGCGCGGTTGTGCGACGCACCCTCGGAGTATCGCGGAGAGGGTAATGTTTGGTGATTAAGTTGTAGTGTTGTTAATGGTGATTAGTGGCTAATTGTTGTGGGTTGATTTGGGTTTTGAAGGTTAGGAGGACTAGGATTAGTGACAGAATAAGGAAGCTGCAAGAACTGGTGCCAAATATGGATAAGGTAAACGAAATGCCTTTTGGTCAGAAATTTCTATTTTTGGTAAATGCTTTAGGTTTCAGTGGATGAGATGGGATCAAATCTAAAAGTTTTGTATAGGATTACAATGCTTTATAAGTTAAATTTTCAACACTGAAAATAGTATAAATGTCCTATATTTGTTGGGCTTTTCCTGTTAACATACATCTTTGGATGTATTTTCCTGTTAACGGTTAATGATCAGATTTTGTATACAACCACCTTTTGCCGCTTTAACGGTTAATGATCAAAGTTTTTGACCATGTTCAACTGTTAACATCATCATGTTACTGATCAGATTAGTATATCTCAATTAAATAATACTTATTTATTCTTTTTTTATAGAAACTTTTCAATACATCTTTGGGATCAAATCTAAAAGCAATCCTATATAATTACCAAACAGGTTATGAGGCGGTGGGTGTGTTGGTAGAGCCGATGATGTTTGCTGTTGTTGACAAATGTTTTTGGGTTTCATTTCAATCAAATGGTTTTTCAGGTTATGTTGATTTTCTTATGTGGGTTACTTGATGATGATGAGTACCTATTCATCTGAGATGGATCTTTTGGGTTTATTTTATGATTTTGATGAGGTCAGACCCTAATTTGTCCCTGATTGCTACTCATTTGTTTACGATTGCTATTGTCGATTATTGTTTACAAGTGGTCGATGATGTTGAACTGTTGTTCATCTGAGGGCTGCATTCAGGTGCATGATGTTGAGCGCATGCTCATCTGAGACGTGCTAAAAGGTGGTTGTAAATGTGTACTCCTGTTCTTTGGTTGTTTTGTTGGCTTGAGTGATTATTGGGGGTATATTGACAGTGGGGTTGATGATGATGATTGTAACACATCTGAGATGGAATAGGTGGTCTTTTTGGTTTCTGGGTATTGGTTACTGGTTTGTTGTCAACCTAGGTTTCGGGAGGTGATGTTTGCGGTAGCAGTGACACGTTGATGTCGAAAATAGTGCTTGTCATGTGGCGTGGCATTCGTTACGAATGCAGCCACAACATGTTCTTGATTCTGAGTGTTACATCTAACGTCGATGATGATGGAGACGGCTTCATCTTAGACGGAATAGCATGATGATGGTCACGATTATGTCTTACTTGGTATCGGTATATTCGGTTGATTATGCAATGATGGACAATCTTTGGTTTTGGCAATGGTTCTGTTTGCAGCCACTCTTCTATAAATATGGATGATAGACGATGACGATAAAAAATGGCCTTTGACATTGTTGTTATGGCATGGTAAACGGTTAGTTTGCAGTCACAACAAACAGGCATTTTCGAGCCTTTTCCCGACTTACCCAGGTATCGGTTCAACCCGCCACGAAGCGCGGGGGAGAAACCAACTAGTGTTATTAAAACTGTAAGTTATCTTTTTCTACATTGTAACCTATCCATTTTACAAACCTATGAAAAATAACATATTTTTGGTAGTTACAACTTATGACCTTCTCATAAGATGGTCTCCATACCGCCACCATGGATCCAATCACCACTCGGTATTCCCACTGTTCACCACCACCATAAGGCACCCAACAACCTATACACCTCCTAAACAACCACCACCTACAACCTCCCCAAGTCCACCACCACCACAGACAGATTTGTGACCATTGCCGCTACACTCAAACATAACGACCACACACCTAGTGCCGCATCCTCTTGATCTGAGACATAAAAAGAGAGTAAGGGCGGTTTGATGGTTTAAAGTGGTTGTGAATAGAGTAGAAATAAAAGATAATGATAAATGTATGAAAAATATTATTCAATTGAAAAAAATATAAAAAATAATAATTTTATTGTAATTATAGACAATTAGATATAAGAATGGCTACTCAGATGTGAATGCTCTAACTTTCTCTCTCTACTATGGCATAAGTGTGACGATTAAGATGATGATGATGATAATTAATTTAATATGTTTTTATTAAAGAGTATTTGGTCATTTCACACTAATAAAAAGTTAACTATTCGGCAATTTCAGATATCAAACTTGTTATGTCTATGTATAGTTTGGGACTGTCCTTGCAGCATTCTAAACTTGAAGACCAAAACTGTAATTTAAACTTATCACGAGACTATACGTATCTTAAACAAAATTGCAAAAAAAGAAAAGAAAAAAGCCCTATAATTAACCGAAATGACCTCCATAGGACTTGAACTAACGCATTATTAGCGGATCGCCTCATCATCTTTGTTTTAGTTTCAGACAGTGGCGAACTCGTTATTTTTTTATATGTGTGCTGAAAATTTTTGATGTTAAAATGACTATCATCTGATTTCATTTTATTTTTTGCTTGTGTTATGTCAGATAGGAAAAATAATAAACACCAAATTTAACTATACATAATAAAGATACATCACTAGAAGATACATAATACATTTACAGTTGTTCTTTTAAATTTTGAAAAAGAGTATATTACTTTAATTCAATCATACATGATAAACATACGTCATAATAAGATACACAAAAGCTGGACAATATGTTAAATTATAACTTGGTCATAATATTATTAATTTATAGTTAAACAAAAAATTATAATAGATAAAATATTATAAATATTTAATTAAAATGAAGGCAAGTGGCAGATTATAAATTGAAGACATTCAATTTAAATGATATATAAAATTTAAGATAAAAGTGATTTTTAACAGGGATATGAAACTTAATACGTTATGAGTTTGATTTGAACTAGTATTTTACCATGCGGGCGTTGCCCCGCTAGTATGTCTCGCATTTATACCGAAATATGTACGCCATGGTGAATGTTTTTATGGTTATTGAAAGAGACAACGTAATGTCCAGAACAACTCAAATCTGCTGATCGTAGGTCCACTCGGGTGATGAGGAACGGCGGTCGGCCACCGCCTCCACCGGCACCGGCACCGTCTGTCACACCCTTGTCTGTCCAGAATAACTCCAATCCGCATATCGAAGGTTCACTTAAAGGAACGTCATCAAGGGAAGATGACACACGAGAGGCGAGGATACGGCGGCCGGCCACCACCACCAGCACTATCAGTTACGTTATTATTTTATTCAAAAGATTCCCCCTTTTATGTATGTATATAAAATGTAGGCATGGAGGATCAAAATGCAAGAACCCATAAATTTTATAGTCAAAATACAAACAACAAAAACCCAACTACTCATTTAGTTTGTTTTTAAACTATATATATAGTATATAATTCAATTTTATAATGTTTAAAAAATATATATTTTTATGATTGTCATAAATATGTTTTCTATTTTCATCATTTCTATTCTCTTTAAATTTTTCATGAGAGCCGGTCTTAAAATTTCGTAGATATCATATGAGATTCGATTATATATAAATATAAAAAAATATTTAACCGTAAGTGTTGGGTGACCCCAACCTGTAAGGGTGGACCCGCCACTCGTTTCAGCAAAATTTATATATAACAGGTTCATAAATCAAAATTAAATACAACAAAAAAGCCGGACACGTTGATCAATTGTATGGTAATGTAGACTATCATTTGCTAAATATTATCTTATATTATCCTATATATTTAAAAACCAACCTCAATGAACAGTTAATGAACAGTAAAGGTATATTGGAAATTTTACTGTGGGAGAAGAAACCCTAATGGCGATTCCGATGTCTTCAACCCAATAGCATGAGATGTGTACGGACCCAACAAAGATGAAAGAACATCCACCCCTTTATCAACCACCGTCGTCCTCGCGGCGGCATGAGTCGTGACCACCCGCTGGAGCACTTTCAATGACTGAACACGAGCTTGACCTTTTACCCTTTTGACATACAGGCAATTCCACATACACCTGGTGAGCAAACGGATTCAAAATAAATGATTTGACCTCAATTGCAGCAGATTACATCAGGTGTTTATTGCGGCAACAATGACTGTGAAGGATGGCGGCGACGGGAATGAGGGCGGCGACGGGAAGGACGACGGTCGTAAGGGAGGCCAGCGACGGGGATGGCGCGATAGTAAAGGAGGGTTGCGGGGTGAGCCGACGGTGGTCCGTAGGGAGGCAGGCGCAGGTGGGAGGCACAGGGAGGCGGGCCGACGATGGTCCGGCGGGTGGGGGGAGGTGGGGCGGCGGTGGTGAGACTTGAGAGGGAGGATAGGGAGGAGGTTCAAGTGGTGGGAGATGGGAATGGATTATAAAGTTGGGAAAAGGTTTGAAGACCTCTTGGTATAACAACAAAAAAGGAAATTTACTATAAACTGAAATGACGAAAAACTTTATTTTCTCTTCCTTGTATGTAAGTCTCATATGAATTAACTTGGTTGTGACCTCATTAAAATTAGTTTTGGTATAATGTAAATTCTTTGTTGAAAATTACTTGCAGGTTACTTTATATAAGGAGATAGTTTTTTGTGGATAGGGTAGATACTAATTTGGTAACATTTGTACGATATTATTTGTTTCGCATTTGTTAACATATAATGTCGGGCTGGATGATAACCGGCAATGGTATCGGTTGTTCTGTCGTCGCTACTGTTTATAATTAACAGCCACGACTGAGAGTCTATTCTTAGCCCGATCTATCACACGCGCAACGCGCGTCGACGGATACCACTAGTTAAATTAATTTCCAAACATAATGAATAGTTGAGTTTTGTGGTTTGTGGTATTAGCCACAAAAGTTTTCTTTGTTTGGGTTTTGCCATTTAAAACTCATAGAAAGATATGTAAACAAAAATGCATTTGTTAATTTTGATAATTGAGAGGGTATAAGTAGCAAAAGAAAATGAACGCAATTCATGAGGTAAACCTCTTTAATTTTTAATTAAGTTTATAAAATGTCATTTTAACCTCCTTAAGTTTCAGTACATTTTTATTTGAAAAAACTAATTTTTAAATTCTTATTTATATATGTGTTGGTATAAATTTTGAATTTGTCTAAATTTTGACGTAAATTTGAGTTTTGTGGTTTGTGATATTAGCCACAAAAAGTTTTCTTTGTTTGGGTTTTGCCACTTAAAACTCATAGAAAGATAAATAAACAAAATGCATTCGTTAATTTTGATAATTGAGGGGGTATAAGTAGAAAAAGAGTCTCAAGGCAATTCATAAAAAACTGCGACACGTATAGAGGCAAACCCCTCTAATTTCTATAAAGTTTATAAATTGTCATTTTAATCTCCTTGAGTTTCAGTACACTTTTATTTGGAAAAACTAATTTTTACATTCTTATTTATATACGTGTTGGTATAAATTTAGAATTTTTCTAAGTTTCGACGTAAATCTTATTCGGAAACGACTCATGTCAAATATAAAACGTTTTCGTACTTATCTTTAAGTTCGTTTTGAGTTTGACTTTGTTTTGACGTAAATTTTGTTTGGAAACAACCAGGATCAAATATAATATGCTTCCATTCGATGTTATTAATTCGAGTTACTCTACGTTTCGACATATATTTAGCTTGAAAACGAGTCGCAGCGATTACAATATATACTTAATCACACCATACCACATGTGCTTATTATTATGTACATACGGTGTCACCACATATGTTTCAGCATAAATTTTGATTAAGGTCGTGTCAGATATGGTACGTTTTCATTCGATGACATAGATTCGAATTACTCTACGCTTTGACGTCAATTTAGTTCGGAAACAAGTCGGGTCAATTATAGTTTATACTTTATTATGTCATGTACGCCGCCGCCGTAACGCGCGGCTGGTGAAATTACTAGTTATTATTAGAATTGGTTTGTTTAAAACTATCATGGACTAGATTAGAGTTTTACTCATTTCGAACCATTTGTTATTCTCTATGCTAGATGGGCATAGCAAATACGAGGTTTGTAGAAGTTATATCCATAAAACATTATGACGGTTAAAGGTAAAGCACGTGTTCAAACAACAAGAATGTATATTTCCCATATTAACATTTTGTGTTAGGACAACTTACCTACTATGAACATGCAATTTCCTACCTATAGTTATTTGCTTCATAAACCGACTATAGTCACCTGCGTCATCGATCATACCATTACAATAGTAAATTAAGGTGGTGTCAACATTGTAAATAGCGGAAACTAATATTAAGTGCTCCGCGTTATAACGGAGTGTGTAAAATATGTAAATAAACTAGGTTTAAAATAAAACTTTTAAAGAAAGAAAAAAGATATACAACCTTTAATGCTCATTGTGCAACCTTAAGAAAAAAATATACAACCTTTAATGCTCATTGTGCAACCTTTAATGCTCATTGTGCAACCTTTAATGCTCTTTATACAACCATTTATGCAATCTTAAATTGGTAATTAGTGATATTCAAATAGAAAATTAATAGAAAAAAATACAACCTCTATATTCACCTTTTTCGTTTAAATGCAACTAGTAAAATTTTCCCTCATGGTGTGGCGAAAATCAGGATTTGTTAAATCGTGTGAGTGTTGACAGGTCTCAAAGGCCGATGGGTTTAACCCATTTGCACAATGCGTGCCCAATGCATCCAAGTTGTGAATATTTAACACATGAAGGAAGTATGGGTTTAACCTATTTGCACAATGCGTTATCACGTTTGCACAATACGTTATCCCATTTCACACGGTGTAGATAAGTGCCCAATGCAATTTTTTCTTTTTTTTTTTTTTAACGGCTGATTAGTTATTAGAAGTTAGTAACACCTAGTTAGTAATAATTCACCAATGAAACGGTTTGAACCTTTAATTTTCAAGAGAGACAAAACCTCCCACATCTCCATTGAACCACTAGACCAAGAGATCATTGGCGTGCCCAAATGCAATTTACACGGTGCAAATGTGCGTCTAGGTCTACGAGGAGTTGTAAATTACCCATTACATGACGTGTTCATCCCATTTAGAGCATCCACAATAAAGGAACATAAAAACACCAACAAACATGTCTAGTCAGCTACCACGTCATAAAAACACTCATCCTTTTACAACATCAAAAACCTCCCCAATAAGAAAACTCAATAACATAAAAAAACTATGATATTTCATCACCACATTTTTATTTATTTCTCTCTATATGTATATTTAATATAACTAAAAAAACATGTTTGCCCCACCTCCCTTTCATTTTTGATGTTCAGACCATCACCAATGGTGAAATCAAAAAACATTTACAAACATGCCTAGTCAGCAGTCACATCAGAAAACTACTCATTTTTTAAAAAACCTAAAAAACCTCTCCAATAGTAAAATTTAAAAACACCTAAAAACACTGCCACATCATTATCACATTTTACATTTATTTTTAATTATCAATCTTATATATTAATTTAAAATAAAAATAAAATATTTATATGTCTTTTGTTGGATGGAAATTTTAAATTTTAAAATTTTAAATATAAAAAGTAAAATTCTTTTTAGAGGGAAATTTTAAAATTTTAAAATTTAAATATTTTTCGTAAAAGGGAAAATTCTAAATATTGAAAACTTGAAATTCAAACATTACATAATTAAAAGTTACAATAACTAAATGATACATAACTTAAAAGACAAGGCAATTAAACTACCTAAATATCATACTTTGCCCTAATTTTGTCACATATTTTTTTATGGAGTGTGATTTGGTCGGGATTCATATAGGTTGTATCCTTAAAAAGGATTTCTTATTCACGCAATGCGATCTCTTGTTCACGTAGTGCGATCTCTTGTTCACAGGCTTGAAGATCTTTCCGCTTAATACCAACATATTCTCGCATTTTGGATTCAATTTCACCAATGGCCGATTCTCTCATTTCTGTTAAAATTTGAAAGCGTCCGATGACCTTAATTATTTGTGACGAGTCGGCTTTAGCTTTGCCTTTAGAATTGCCTTTAGCCATCGCTTTAGCCTTTTTGTGCCCATTGGACGGGGAAGTTCTTCAACTTTATTCCTAAAATCATCAATTGTTAATTCATTATCATCATTGAGATCAAAGTAGTTATTAGCTCAAATGAAATATTATCAGCAGATCTTTTACCACTTACACTTTGACTTTGCTCAAGACATGTTTGTTCTTTCCACTTCGGCTCGTCTTTGAGAAGGATTCAAACATGATCGTACATAAATTGTGTACTTTCTGTGGCTTCATACATCTCACGAGCACGTCTAAGCAATTGATCATCAAAACAACCACTTATTTTTTGTTTTTGTAGCTAAATATAGATGCCGTTGAATACAGACACCTTTCGTTTTATCATATGCCAGTGAGAACGTAGGTTATCCGTTGTTCTCACCATATTGCTACCTTGTTTGAAGTATGTATGGACCCTCTGTCAAAAGTCATTGTTCTTTTGAGAATTCCCGATGATACAATCATTTGAAATATGTAGCCACGCCTTAGTGAGCACTTCTTCTTCCTCAGATGACCATGATCTTCTTTTTGGTTGCTTTGAGGATGCAACCACTTTGCTCTTATTTTTTGTTGCTCTTCATGTAAGGGGATGGAGATTCATCCACACCACCACTACGTGGTGCCAAAGCGGATGTTTGTGTTGTTGAAATAGCTGGAGATTCTGTGGTAACTGGAGATTGAGTTAGAGGTAGATTGGTGAATGGAGGAGAACCCATGATTTGGGAATTGAAGGAACCCAGGATTTGTAAATTGAGAGATCCCTGGATTTGAGAATTGAGATAATCCAGGATGTGGAAATTGAGAGAACCCTGGATTTGGAAATTGAGAGAATGCTGGATTTGGGAATTATTGATTCGGATATCCTTGGAACTGGGAATATCCAAAGTTTGGAAATGAATACGGGTTTAGATTTGGGTTTGGGTTTGAATTTGGGTTTGGGTTTCATCAGGATTGGAATCATTTAACAATTGTAAAAATGAATTGGTGTTTGAATCCATGATTTTGTGGAAGTAGAAAGAAGATTTGAGAGTGTGAAAAATATAAAAGAATGTGTCTATATTTATAGTGGTTTGAGAGACGGGAGTTTGAGTAGGGGGAAATTCAAAATTGTTTAAAATTTATTTTAGGGGGAAATTCAAAATTGTCTAAAATTTATTTTAGGGAGAAATTTGAAATTTAAACTTTGAATTTAATAAATAATAATTTATTACAAAAATTAAAAATAAAAATTTTAAAAATTAACAAAACGTATGAGTTTAACAATTTTCAGCAACATGAGCACTGTTTAGGCGTATGAGTTTAACAAAACATCCAACACACTTGTATAAATTCTAGACTATTATAAATAGCATAATCATTATTGAATTTTAGCATCTAATTATCATTTCGAATCAGGAACACACACATTACAATAACTAAACATTATAATATTTATTCTTTAAGAGACCAGATATGTTCCACCAAATCAGCTCGAAGTGCATGATGAGCCTCTTGATTACGTAAACATTTAAACCTTTACAAATAAGTTTGAAATCCTGTTGGAGCTCCGTGTTCATAAGTTATTGGCCCATCTTCATCATCATCACCCGACCACTCACATATAGCATAGCTTTCATCCTCTACAATCATATTATGTATTATAATACATGCATACATGATATCAATTAGTTGTTGCAAGCTCCAAGCTCTTGCAGGACCACGTACGATTACCCATCGAGATTGGAGGACACCAAAGTCTCTCTTGACGTCCTTTCTTGCGGACTCGTGTCGCTTTTTAAATTCGTTCATTTTTTGGTCTGTGGGTACGTAAAGATTTTCACCAGTGTAGCCCATTCAGGATATATACCATTTGCAAGATAATATTCTGTTGTGTATGGAGTTCCATTTACTGTAAAATTGCATGGAGGAGCATTACCTTGTAAGACTTGGTTGAATACGGGAGATTGATTGAGCACATTAATGTCATTGTTAGAGCCCGCTACTCCAAAATATGCATGCCAGATCCAAAGATCATATGATGCAACTGCCTCTAGCATAATGGTGGGATATCCATGGTCACCTCGTGCGTATTGACCTTTCCATGCAACATGACAATTTTTCCAAGCCCAATGCATACAATCGATACTTTCTAGCATTTCGGAAAACCCATGCTTGGAAGAATATGCTTCTAGTAAATGTTGTATGTCGGAAGCGTTTGGTCTTCTTAGATACTCTTTTGAGTAAACTTCAACAACACATCTACCAAATTTTGTAGACATTCAGCAGCAGTATTTTCACCAATTCGTATGTATTCATCACATAGATCAACAGCCGTGCCATTTGCCAACTATCGTATGGCAATAGTGCATTTTTGTATTGGCGAAAGACCTTTTCTACCAGTACAATCATATCTTTGTTGAAAATAGGAAGAATGATTGGACACACCTTCAACAATTCGATTGAAAAGTTGTTTGCTCATCCGGAACCTTCGTCTAAAATAACTTTCAGGGTACACCGATCCAGAAAAGTAGTCATTCCAAAGACGCTTATCTCCCTCTTCGCGATCCCTAGGGGTGTAAACAAGCCAAGCCGACTCACAAGCTACTCGGGATCGGCTCGAAAAAAGCTCGAATCTAGTTGAGCTTAAACGAGCTCGAGCCCGAGCTCGAGCTCAAATTATTGCTCGTTTACTAAACGAGCTCGAGCTCGAGCTTCAGGACATCAAGCTCGAGCTGGCTCGCGAGCCTAAACGAGCTTTTTGTATATATGTATTTTTTACTTACATATTAAAATATATAAATACATATTTACGTAAATTATATTATTAAATATATTATTGTGATAAAAAAATAGTTAAATAATATATATTGTGTTATATATAAAAAGTATGCTTATAAATAATTATAAAAGTAATTATAAAAAATATAAATTTAATAATTTAACAATAAACTAGCCGAGCTCGAGCCGAGCTCGAGCTTGAAAATTTTCTAACGAGTCGAGCTCGAGCTTTACAAATAAAACTATGAACGAGCCTAGCTCGAGCTCGAACTTCCTAAAACCAAAACGAGCCGAGCTAGAGCCTTAGCGAGCTCGGGCTCGGCTCGGCTCGTTTACACCCCTAGCGATCCCTTTGTATACTTCTTCATTTTCTTGTTGTGCTTCGAGAACTTTCAAAAACATGAGCTTTCATCACTTCTACATACGCTTTGTCAACATCATCATTTATTAATTCTTTTAACGCCGCATGCATAAAATCTATAAAAGATGAACCAGGAGGTGAAATGGGTGGACTTTCATCACTATTTAAACTCATTTTTTATGTAGAGTTTAGAAATAATAAAAAATTTAAATGATGAAAGATAGAGTAAATTGAAGGCGTTGAAAAAACAAAAGATGAATGTTTGTATTTATATTAAAAAAATATAGCCGTTACAAGAACGTTTAAAAAATTTAAAATTTAAAAATATAGCCATTGGGGGGGGGAATTTATAATTTAAAAAATTTAAATTTAAAAACTTGACTCTAAATATCCCGTTATGTGTATGTTATAGTAATATTAAAAAACTAAATATTTTATTAATATAAATATATTACTTTTTTAATATTAAAACCCAACCCTGGCCCACCCTCCCTGAAAATATTAGTTGCTTTTTGTGTTCTTTCACTTGAACATCCATACTCAAAAACAAAGTCCACAATAGATGGATGACATCCAACTGGCGTTTTTACCCTAAAAACATTTCAAAAACAACCCATTGGAGATGCTCTCATGGTGAGAAACTTCCCCTCCAAAAACATAGCCCCATAATGGAAAAAACAACTACATGCAATTATTAGCCTAAAAACAACCCTAAAACGACCCTAAAAACGACCCTAAAAACGACCCTAAAAACGACCCTAAAACGACCATTGGAGATAGTCTTACATTATACATTTGTGTGCTAGAAACACATGTACACAAAGGACACGTATACCTCCTGTCAATAGAAGCCACATACGTATGTTCACCCCATTTCCAATGTACATTTGTGTGCTAGAAACATATGTACACAAAAGGACACATACACCTCTTATGAATTGAAGCCACACATGTAGCTTCACCCCATTTACATTGCGCATTTGTGTAACGCCCCGAAATTTCCCGAAACAAGCCATTTAATAATAATGGGCTTTTAAGGGTTAATTTAAGAAATAAAGGGGTAAATTAGTGGGCTATGGATCAAATTAGCCTTAATGGGCTAGGCTTGATGGGTTTAAGGGCCCTAATCAGCCCTTAAACATGCATAATCAGTTCCATTCCATCACCTTACAACCCTAGCCACCAAATTCGTAGAGAGAGAAAGTAGAGAGAGAAAGTGAAGAAAATCAAGATTTGGAGTTTGAAGGGTTGAAGGATTGGAGAGCTGGGTGATTGAGCAGCAAAACACAAGGAAAGAGCAACAAAACAAGGTAAGAATCGACCTCTAAGGCCTTCTGTAGATCAAACCCGGATTCTAGGGTTTTGGGGTTTTGAAAAGTTCAAAGAAACACATAAAGGTCAAATTTTTACGTATAAAAACGTGTAAAAAGGCTAGATCTGGTTTCATGGAAGGTAAACCAAGGATTTGGACGTAAAAAGTTAAGATTGTAACATCTCGTATTTTTTTTGTTAATTAAAAGTTAAGCGTCGTTAATTCTTGTAAGGACCATAGTTGATAATTCTGAAACTTACGGGGTAGATGAGTTGTCTTTAATCATTAATATACAAAAGATAATAATCAAGTTTTTTTTTTATGATAATAATAATCATAATAATGATAATAATAATAATAAACATACTAAGGGTAATCTTGTAAATAAATATAAGTTTTATTATGTCAAAACTCATAATTAATTAGTTTTCTACATAAAAATAATAAATCCTTAAAACCCCCGGGACTAAACTGTAATTTAATTAAAACTAAAACTAAAACTTTGGAATTAATTAAACTAAAACTAAACCACAGGGACTAAAGCTGTAAATTACAAAACATATTTTTTTTTTCCCCTTCTTCCCTCGTAATTCCGGCGAGGAACCCGGCCGGAGTCCGGCCACACTCCGGCGACAGTTTAAACGCCCAAATAAGTCGTTGCAACCAAATTAAATCGTCCAAACTCCTTCATATATACGTTTCGAACTTGTACACATCAATTAATCACCTTCAAACACCGGTTACAACCTCGAATGATTGGATAACCGAAACCCATTAAACTTATAACCGTTTGATCCTTAACTCCTAGTAATAATCTAATCAAACGAACATAAACTATCCTCAAACCAATCTTAAGCGTTCACAACTCACAATTCTACCTGAAACAAACACAAACACTCCTTTGATCCTTTCCTTAGCCGCGACCTGCAACAATTCGAAAACGATAATCAAGGCTTCGAAACCCGAAATCAACAGAGGGCTTTTCATCCTTGAGTTTATAAGAAGCTACCTGTTCAATTAATTTGATTAACATCATCATTTGGGTGCTTAACCAGTGCTACGTTAGTCGCGACCTGGTCGTCAATTGTTCTTATCATTTCCTACATCAAATCAGGTAATTAAACATAGATATACACTCGATTTTAGTTGGAAATCAAAAGCCCTATGATTCAGATCATTAACAACATCATTTGGTGCTTCAATTTGATCCAAAATGAAACTAGGGTTCTTGGATTTGGGAGTGGTTTGTATCAAATGGTCTTAAGATTTAAAAACCAAGTTAAACCGCGGCCACGGCCTTGGTTTACTGGTTCTGCACTCACATCCTAACTTTGAGGTCCCGGGTTCGAACCCGGGCACCCTCATTATTTTTTTTAAAGGCTTTTCAACCTTTAAAAATAAATAAAAAAATTCCTTAAAATTATAAAAATGGATTTATAAACTTTATTTATTTTAAAAGCTATCTAAGTATTTTCTGTAGTTTTATTTATTTAAAAACTTTAACAATTGTTATACAAAATATTATTTACAATTGTTATAAAATATATTTTTATAAACATGGACTTTAAATAATAAAATCATTAAATTATTAGTGGACACTATATTTAGTTATGTATTAATCATGAAAATAGTAGAAACTATATAATTTTCACAAACTATTTACGAATGTTATTTAAGCTATTTTCTTATAAAATGTACTTTAATTGATAGTTTAGAATAATAAGTTATCGTTGCTCTATACGTTATTGTGATCATTATTAAATAAAGTTTAGAATATTAATAGGCATTATATTAAAGTTTTATCAAATTATTTACAAATATTGTTTTCTTATAAAATATACTTTAACTAACGGTTTAGATTAATATTTTTCTTAATTATTCTTCGTTAATCATAAAGACTTAATTACATTTTGAACTTCATTAGTATATCTAAATTCATTTCTAAAACACTTAATAATTCATCTAATGGATTAAAAATATGAAAATTTACTTTATAAATTTAATTACTTAACAAAACTCATAATTCTATCAAAACCCTAATTCTTATTTGAACGTTAATCATATTATTAATCTTAAACTTGTAATATATATTTAGGTGCTTGTAATGGATACTTTGGATCATCGTTTAATCTTTTATTATCATCTTGTAGTGCATATATCAATGTGAGTATTTCCATACCCCTTTTTCTTATTTCACACTTTGGGGTGAAACATGTTAACTTATATTATTGCACTTGTAAACTTATTCGAGACTTGTAAACTTTATGGCAATTTATTAAAGTTGTGGTTAGTTGAACTTTGTGGTTACCATGTTATGGCATTATATGTACAATCATTAACTATTGCTAGCCCAGCGAAGTCATAGATCTATGGGACAGACAACCTATTTGGTGCTAAAGTCGATGTATTGCCGACCCCTAGGAGCCGTATGCTTGTGCACTAGGGAACCAAATACACTTAGCTGATCATATATACTTTTAATGTATAAGACTTGTAAACTTTGTCGAGGTTTGATTGTTGCATTGTTCATAACATCCCTAATCACTTTATTCACTAACTTATGACTTGAATTGCCATCTTTTATATACTTATGTATTGAAAACTATGGAATGCTCACCAACATTTTTATGTTGACCTTTTATTTTTAACATGTTTCAGGAATAACCAAGAATGTGTTCTACTCTTTGAAGCTTATCTTACTTAGGACTGGACTTAGAGAAATAAACAATGATCTTGTTACTTTCAATCTTGTATTCATGATGTATCTTTATTGAGCCTTTTACTTGTATTGTTACAATTGAATCTTGATTAATATATTTGGAATTAATAATAGCGTTATGTGGCTGTGAACGATCTTAACTCTCACACCTCGACGTTTCCGCCGTCAAGGTTGGGGTGTGACAGATTGGTATCAGAGCCCATAACTATAGAGAATTAGGTTATTAGAAATGGTGACCTAGACTATAGTTGCATGAACCTCATAGAATGATCTTTATACTTTTGTGCTTACATGTTATTTGCATGCTACATAATGCTATGCTTTTGTGCAAATTGATGCCTTAGCACAGGATTGCCTTATGTATGCTTAAACTTAGTTACTTGTCTCCCTAAACTTAAGTTTGACTCTTTGACTCTCCCCGACAAATGAACTTCCTAAACCTATTCTCAACGACATGTGGAATCTACACCTATCATCGTGGGTTCAATTCCTTAGACTCTATGTCTAATCCATGAAAATCTCATCAAGGTTTTGATTTCATAAGCCAAAGAAATTGTGTGACACATAGACACCTGTATTCTGGATTTCCTGGCAAAAGGCCTTCGGGCTAAGGCAAGCATATCGTATAAATCTCATTACGAGACCAGTTATGCTTACCTGGGGATTTCTGGGATGAGTGATAAACTATGGTCAACATACACAAGTTTCTAAGGCCAATGGGTCAATTTACCTTGACATGTCAACGATTCCAAATGGTAATGCGTTACCAAATGGAACCATTCTCTTTGTATCTTAAAAATCTTTGATTCCTTGAATTGGTTTTTCTCATTCTTATCATACGTAATGTTCCTGTGATATTGAACTCGTCTTACCTTTCAACTCCCACGTTTAAACACCGTTACACGTTAGGCGTTTCATGTAGCTATTTCTATACCTTGATCAACGTGTACATGACTCTTGTTATACCCAAAGATATTGGGAATCTAAACCGAATGATCTTTAAAACTTTAAACCGTTACTTATGGTTTTCAAACCTTCCTAAGGGTGTGTCCCATAACTAAAGACATTCAATGTTATAGGTAGATTCCTACATCTCGGGATACTTCGCTAATTGAATGTTAATTTTGTTAACTCAAATATTATAAGTGGTCACTCACCTCAATAATCGAATAAACTAATTATAACTTTGTTACCACTTATAAGTACAAGTGTCTTCAATAAGGTTATCGTTGACCTCATAATTTGAGAAGTCCATGTATTTCCTTTTGATTGTGAATCGAATGTTCACATCTCATTGTGGTGTTGAATAATGCATGTCCTTGATTTCGTTTTCCGATTTAAACCCTCCAAGATTAGAACACCACAACAAATTCTGTTATCTTGAACCTTGATCTTAAGCTTGTAAGAATGATTTACTGTTTTGTTACATTGATGTAACTTGAAATTTTCTGAATTTGTAATTGATATTCTTCTCTTTTCGCTGTTATGTCAAACTTTGAACCGTTTGCACCGTGAGAGATGCAAGAGTTGCAAGTCAACCTATGACTAAGAACACTCGTATCTTAAATGATTCTAACTCATCAAAACAGGGGTGATTCCCTTACTTTGATGATTCTCTATTCGTTTCGATAAATGGTTTCCAATCGTGTGTTTTAGGAATTTTATCCTCTGGATTGGGGTGATTACCCTATCTTGAGGATTGACTTCAATTATTTTCTTTGGAATGACATTTCACAATGACATGACCTCACCAAAATAGGATTGAAACCCGTACTTTGGTGACAATTGTCAATTTCCGATTGTTTTCTTGTTATTATGAAATTCAATCATCAAGATAGGCATGAATTCCATACCTTGATGATAATTTCATTCTTATGGATCGTATTTTCTTCAAATGAAACGACCTCATCAAAGTAGGAGTGAATTCTGGATTTGATGAAAAAGTTCATCCTATTATATTTTGTTTTTGTAAAACTTCACCGTTAAGATAGGGGAGACGTCCTTTACCTTAATGGTGAGTTACCTCGTCTTATTCCGTCGATCCTCAACAATGAGTTGGGATCGAGCTTTTTGATTGGTAAGTTAGAGGTCACACCTTGGGAATACACCATCAAGTTAGGAGTGAAAACCACACCTTGATGACTATTCTCATTTCTTGATCTTCAACTTACCAAGGTTGTAATCAAGTGGCGAGAAGCATGTAGTAACTTGAAGGGTGAAACAATGTTAGTGTTTCGACCTATCAAGCCAAAGCATGATCTCTGAACTTGAAAGGAGACCTAATCGCTCTAGGATAATTTTATTTTCGAGCTTGGAGCATTTAAAATTCTTAAATCGATTTCGTTTCCCTTTATCTTCATGTTTTGATTTGATCTAGCTATATGGAACCATTTATTCCTTACTTATCAACTTCATTTTGAGATATCATCAACACATGATTGAGTGATGGTAACTTTCTTAAACAATCTTTCTGCTAAATAAAGACGTTATCAACTCATGATTATGTCTCTAGTCATACGAATGTTCTCGATTGTACTTACGAGTTTGATGAATTACGTATGCAATCTGCATTTGAAAATTTGTTACGTTGCAAAACATGGTTACAAATACCTTTCTTATTGTTTGTGTCACTTCCTGAATCGCTTCGAACCTGTAACCTTGGAAATCCTTAAAACTCTATCTTGATTTCGATCAACGAGACTCGTTATTACTTACATTATGACGTGGAGGTTAATAAACCTTCTTAACTTGTAGTCATGGGTTTGGCATAAAGGAAAAGACGTAACTTGGGATATGTCCAAGTGTCTTACCTTCACACATGACAATACCTAACATTCGTGATCCTATGGATCTCCTGTTTAACTTTTCTTCAACTAAAATGTTTCTTATCTTAGAGGTCATGATGACAATTGGTGCATTATAGACC
This sequence comes from Flaveria linearis, assembly GCA_024085815.1. Taxonomy (NCBI): domain Eukaryota; kingdom Viridiplantae; phylum Streptophyta; class Magnoliopsida; order Asterales; family Asteraceae; genus Flaveria; species Flaveria linearis. The sequence continues at coordinate 73,359,062 of CM044009.1, forward strand.
GATTGGTTAATTTCATATTGACGTAGGTGGGATAACGGGGCGAGAAAATTACTTGTATTTGTTTCAAATATTCGTATACCGTGGTATGACGTTAAAACATCGATCGCTATTTTGGATGACCGACTCATTTTCTGCTTTTAATAATGTTCCTAATCATCGTCGTGAACTCATTCCAAAATCTTCGCATATCGTATTATTCTTAGACCGATAGTTGGCCAAAAGGAGAAATACATATTACAAGAAATGCGTTAAGATCATTTTATATAGTGGCGTTTGGGATTCTAAATTCCGACGGTTAACCTTTCTTATCATTGTTTCTTTTATTGATTTCTAGACATCATTTTACTAAGAAGTTATATTCTAGAAGTTGTGGCTTATAAGTCTAACATACCACGGTAACTCGTCATCGTTTTCCAACATTTCATCTCAAAACGTCTCGCATTTCATTGGAAGAGTTCAAATTAACATGCATTATGTCAAGAGACTTGTAAGATTCCATAAAGTGAAACATCTCATTTGTAATCAAACGCCAATCACTGTCCGTTAGTACACTTATCTTTCACCGTAAGTATTCTGTTCGCCCAAGTTTCATTCTTAATTTCGGGACGAAATTCTTAAAAGTTGGGGAGGCCGTAACATCTCGTATTTTTTTTGTTAATTAAAGTTAAGCGTCGTTAATTCTTGTAAGGACCATAGTTGATAATTCTGAAACTTACGGGGTAGATGAGTTGTCTTTAATCATTAATATACAAAAGATAATAATCAAGTTTTTTTTTTATGATAATAAATCATAATAATGATAATAATAATAATAAACATACTAAGGGTAATCTTGTAAATAAATATAAGTTTTATTATGTTAAAACTCATAATTAATTAGTTTTCTACATAAAATAATAAATCCTTAAAACCCCGGGACTAAACTGTAATTTAATTAAAACTAAAACTAAAACTTTGGAATTAATTAAACTAAAACTAAACCACAGGGACTAAAGCTGTAAATTACAAAACATTTTTTTTTTCCCCTTCTTCCCTCGTAATTCCGGCGAGGAACCCGGCCGGCGGAGTCCGGCCACACTCCGGCGACAGTTAAACGCCCAAAATAAGTCGTTGCAACCAAATTAAATCGTCCAAACTCCTTCATATATACGTTTCGAACTTGTACACATCAATTAATCACCTTCAAACACCGGTTACAACCTCGAATGATTGGATACCGAACCATTAAACTTATAACCGTTTGATCCTTAACTCCTAGTAATAATCTAATCAAACGAACATAAACTATCCTCAAACCAATCTTAAGCGTTCCAATCACAATTCTACCTGAAACAAACACAAACACCTCCTTTGATCCTTTCCTTAGCCGCGACCTGCAACAATTCGAAAACGATAATCAAGGCTTCGAAACCCGAAATCAACAGAGGGCTTTCATCCTTGAGTTCATAAGAAGCTACCTGTTCAATTAATTTGATTAACATCATCATTTGGGTGCTTAACCAGTGCACGTTAGTCGCGACCTGGTCGTCAATTGTTCTTATCATTCCTACATCCAATCAGGTAATTAAACATAGATATACACCGATTTTTTGGAATCAAAACCCTATGATTCAGATCATTAACAACATCATTTGGTGCTTCAATTTGATCCAAAATGAAACTAGGGTTCTTGGATTTGGGAGTGGTTTGTATCAAATGGTCTTAAGATTTAAAAACCAGTTAAACCGCGGCCACGGCCTTGGTTTACTGGTTCTGCACTCACATCCTAACTTTGAGGTCCCGGTTCGAACCGGCACCCTCATTATTTTTTTTAAAGGCTTTTCAAACCTTTAAAAATAAATAAAAAAATTCCTTAAAATTATAAAAATGGATTTTATAAACTTTATTTTTTTTAAAAGCTATCTAAGTATTTTCTGTAGTTTTATTTATTTAAAACTTTAACAATTGTTATACAAAATTTATTTACAATTGTTATAAATATATATTTTTTATAACATGGACTTTAAATAATAAAATCATTAAATTATTAGTGGACACTATATTTAGTTTATTAATCATGAAAATAGTAGAAACTATATATATTTTCACAAACTATTTACGAATGTTATTTTAAGCTATTTTATAAAATGTACTTTAATTGATAGTTTAGAATAATAAGTTATCGTTGCTCTATACGTTATTGTGATCATTATTAAATAAAGTTTAGAATATTAATAGGCATTATATTAAAGTTTTATCAAATTATTTACAAATTGTTTTCTTATAAAATTACTTTAACTAACTTTTAGATTAATATTTTTCTTAATTATTCTTCGTTATCATAAAGACTTAATTACATTTTGAACTTCATTAGTATATCTAAATTCATTTCTAAAACACTTAATAATTCATCTAGGATTAAAAATATGAAAATTTACTTTATAAATTTAATTACTTACAAAACTCATAATTCTATCAAAACCCTAATTCTTATTTGAACGTTAATCATATTATTAATCTTAAACTTGTAATATATATTTAGGTGCATGTATGGATACTTTGGATCATCGTTTAATCTTTTATTATCATCTTGTAGTGCATATATCAATGTGAGTATTTCCATCCCCTTTTTCTTATTTTCACACTTTGGGGTGAAACATGTTAACTATATTATTGCACTTGTAAACTTATTCGAGACTTGTAAACTTTATGGCAATTTTCTTTAAAGTTGTGGTTAGTTGAACTTTGTGGTTACCATGTTATGGCATTATATGTACAATCATTAACTATTGCTAGCCCAGTGAAGTCATAGATCTATGGGACAACACCTATTTGGTGCTAAAGTCGATGTATTGCCGACCCCTAGGAGCCGTATGCTGGTGCACTAGGGAACCAAATACACTTAGCTGATCATATATACTTATAATGTATAAGACTTGTAAACTTTGTCGAGGTTTGATTGTTGCATTGTTCATAACATCCCTAATCACTTATTCACTAACTTATGACTTGAATTGCCATCTTTATATACTTATGTATTAAAACTATGGATGCTCACCAACATTTTTATGTTGACCTTTTTTTTTAACATGTTTCAGGAATAACCCAAGAATGTGTTCTACTCTTTGAAGCGCTCTTACTTAGGACGGACTTAGAGAAATAAACAATGATCTTGTTACTTTCAATCTTGTATTCATGATGTATCGTTATTTGAGCCTTTTACTTGTATTTGTACAATTGAATCTTGATTAATATATTTGGAATTAATAATAGCGTTTGTGGCTGTGAACGATCTTAACTCTCACACCTCGACGTTTCCCCTGTCAAGGTTGGGGTTGACAAAGATTTTGGGTTAAAACGGGCTGGTTCTTAGTTTCTATTCATCCAGCGAAACTGGGCCCGATCCAGCGAATTTAAGTGTTCATCCAGCGAAACTGTGCATTTATCCACGAAACTAGGAGATTCCTAGCGAAACTACAGTTTCGCTACAGCGATACTACAGTTAGTTTCGCTGATAACTTCGCTAAGTACTTGGGTGGACCTATAGACTTAGTGAAACTAAGAATTCCAACGAAAGTTGGGCGCTCATGGCAGCGAATCTGTCCAGCGAAACAGGCAGAAGTGCTGCCCAGTGAAACTGGTAGCGAAACTGGCAGCGAAACTGGCAGCGAACTACCAGCGAAACTGTGGGCGAAACTATGAGAAAATGACGTTTTTGCATATTAACTTTCGTGTAGATAGAGTATTCAGGCTATAGCTTAAGTGACTTAGAATTTAAGCTACTTAGACATTTCAGGAGTTCTAGATCCCCCATTTTATACATGTTTTAAATGCTTTGGGGCGGTGTGCATACTAAATACATACCTTTATTAACAGTCTTCTACAGTAAGTTTATGCACTATCTTATATGGAAATGGGGTTTTCTAATGAATGTCTTGTATGTGTTGTGTTATATTATGTATAACTTAAGCATAAAAGTGAAATTTAAAGAAAGGTTATGAGGCCCATAACATGTACCTTGATAAAGTGATAAAGTAAAGCCTTGCAAGCAATTGATAAGGAGGGTTGGCATTCGTTGTGTCCTCACTAGTGATAAAGTGATAAAGTATGCTCGAACAGGCAGGTCAGTAAGTCCTGAATTGGCATGACAATAATGGCCTGATCGGGTACGAAAAGTAGTCCTTAATTGGCGTGTCGGTAAAGTCCTAGGCGAGCTAGGCACCCGATTGTGACAGAGAATTGACGGATAAAGAAGAGTAATAAATAACAAGAAATGATAAAGTATCGATAAAGTGATAGCCTGTGTGTATTGATATTGTGATGGATAATGATTTTCAACTAATAAAGCTAATATCCTTTACAAAGTTATTTAGCAAAGTAACCTAGAATTCTCAGCGAAGCTGACTTTTTGTATGCATATCAGTTGACAGGTGAGGGTTCGAGCTATGGGATAGAAGCATGGGACTGAAGCTTCTTGGCACTAGAAGACTGGCATCCCTGATGGAGAAAAGTTTAAGAGGACTTTTAAATGTTTTGAAGATTAAAGACAATGTTTATATATTTAATTGTAATAAATTGAAATTACAGTATTTTCCGCTGCAATATATATTTATACATATATGAGTAAATGATTGCTTTAATCGATGTTTTGCTGCGAATGACCAACTGTGAGGTCCCCTGGAAAGGAGGGCCTTACAAGTTGGTATCAGAGCCAATGTTTAAGAGATTTGGGAAACATATTATAAACCTAAACTTAAACAGATAATGGGACCAAGTGTCAAGGATGCCAGTCCAAGAAGCTCCATGCCAAGAGGTAACAATTAGGTTGTAAGTATTATTTAATGGGTAGTTCCTTCTTATTAAGTTAAAATCGAGTAGGAGGATAATGATATCTGTGATGCCTATCTGAATTTATGTGACTTATACGTGCAAGACTAGGTATAGTAGATTCTGGTGTTATGTGGTTCAGGATAGGAAGCTTAGGGCACGAGAAGTTCTGTAAGTAGTTAATCACAACTGCCACTGTTATTAAAAATTTACAAAACTTGCGTGAACTGAACTTGCTTGAAAGACCATGTTAACATTCTGAATCTTATAGGAGATAGAAAGAATAGCACCAAAGAAAGCAGTTCCAGTTATGGTCACCCGTAGGAGCACTAGGGGAAGGCCCCCTCTTAAGGGGAAAGAAACTGTAGGTGAAACTGCGAAACCAACCAGAAGGTCAACCAGGAAGCCGGTTGACAAACCAGTTAAGGAGGAGGTGATCTAGAAACGGAGCCGAGGGCCTACCACTGGTCTAAGGAAGCTATTGCCCAAGGTACATCAATCCTATCTGAGTGATGCCCGCTCTGCTTGCGGAATTTGTGGAGCATGTTAAGGCGACAGTTAAAAAGTGCGGCTTCAGAAAAGGTGATAAAAAGGAGCGGTCAAGACTGAGAGAGTTGAGCGACGAGGAAGATCGCCTGGGTAACCATGACGGTCCCGACGTGGAAGAGAGGGCGAAGGGGGCAGCTACGGGGACCTTTCAGAGGTGTAAGCCCCCAACGTTTGATCACTGGTAACGCTGCTACTGCTCAGCGTGGATCAGGGAAATGGAGGCCGTACTGAAGATCAGTAAGTGCCGGGAAGGCCAAAAGGTGAAGTTTGCCTCCCATTCCCTTTGGATCCAGCACTGTGTTGGTGGATAACATTGTTGAGTCTTACGAGAGGAGGCTATTGAGGGGATGAAGTGGCCGGAGATGAAGAGGTTGGTGATAGAGGAGTACTGCCCGGAAATAGAGCTTGATAAGATTAAGCAAGAGTTTGGAGGTTGGAGGCTGGAAATATGACTCACCAGGAGTACACTACAAAATTTAATGAGATGGCACGTCTGGTGCCTGACTTGGTGACTCCTGAATCCAAGAGGATCAAGAGGTATATAACAAGGGTTGCCTCTGGACATCCGTAGGGATATGGTCACTTCCTGACCTAGTACTTTTAGGTCAGCAGTTGACCTCAGTGGAAGGTTGTACGATCATCGCAGCCGGTGACGATGGGTGAAACGAAAAGGTTTGGAATAATAATGGGAAGAGATATGGACATGGTGGGTATCAAACCGAGAAACAAGAAAGCAATAGTGGATGCAAAACAAGCGATTGTGAAGGGGGTCGAAGAAGTCAAGGAATGTGGGAAGTGCGGAAGGAGGCATCCCGGGAATGCCGAATGGTAGCCCTGGGTGCTACCGGGTGGGGAAAACGGTCACATGGCGAGAGAGTGCCCGAGGTGGACAAGTGCTTCAACTGCCATGAGTCGGGGCAGCGAAGCAGTGACTGCAAGAAAGCCAGCCGGAGGCTCGGGATCAAGCAGGGATAATGAAAAGGGATGGATGGAAAGCCCAAGGTCAAGGAAAGGGCTTTCACCATGAACAAGAAGGAAGCAAGGAAGGACCCGGACGTAGTGTCAGGTACGTTCCTTGTCAATGATTTTTGCGCCTCCAATTATTTGATAGTGGTGCCAGTAAGAATTTTGTATCTGTATCCTTCTGTGCTACACTAGATGCCTAAACTAAGGAAATAGATGATGCCTTCGGAGTAGAAGACAGCCGATGGTAAGTCCATTAGAATTCAAAGTGATAGAGGATTGCCACATTAAACTAGGAGGTCATTACTTTCCGCACAATTGTTTGCCATGCCCTTAGGAGGTTTCGATGTCGTACTAGGAATGGATTGGTTAGCTGCCCACGATGCTAACATATTATGTCAACAAAGATGATCCGATTACCGCTCCAGATGGTTAGTCCGGTTACGATCTACGGTGATAACGATTGCAAGGTTCCAAGGACCATTTCCATGATCAAGGCGGAGAAATGTATGAGGCGAGGTGCGGAGCTTATCTAGCGTACCTCAGGATGTTAAATAAAGGCGAAGGATTTGTCCGATGTACCTGTTGCGGGACTTTCCTGACGTATTCCCGGAGGATCTGCCCGGAGTACCACCGGACAGGGAGATAGAGTTTTAGATCGATTTACTGTCAGGAGCCCAACCCATTGCCAGAGCACCCTACCGCCTAGCCCCGTCGAGATGAAGGAGCTCATGTCACAACTACAAGAACTCCTTGACAAGAATTCATTAGCCCAGCATTTCTCCTGGGGCGCTCCTTGTTTGTTTGTAAAGAAGAAGGATAGCAGCATGAGGATGTATAGATTATAGGGAGTTGAATAAGCTGACATCGATACCCTCTACCCCGGATAGATGATCTGTTTGATCAATTGCAAGGGGCAAGCTGTTTTCCCAATAGATCTCCGATCCGGATATCATCAACTGAAGGGAGGGAGCAAGACATCCTGAAGACTCCTTCCGAACGCGCTATGGCCACTATGAGTTTCTGTTATGTCTTTCGGGCTAACCAATTCTCCTGCGGCGTTCATGGACTTAATGAATCACGTGTGTCGCCTGATGTTGGACCGATCCATGATAGTCTTCATTGATGATATTTTATATATTCAAAGAACGAAGGGACCACGCTTGTCATATCAAGGATCAGCAAGGGGCAATCTGGTTTTCCCGAATAGATCTCCGATCCGGATATCATCAACTGAAGGTGAGGGAGCAAGACATCCTGAAGACGGCCTTCCCGAACGCGCTATGGCCACTATGAGTTTCTGGTTATGTCTTTCGGGCTAACCAATTCTCCTGCGGCGTTCATGGACTTAATGAATCACGTGTGCGCCTGATGTTGGACCGATCCATGATAGTCTTCATATGATATTTTGATATATTCAAAGAACGAAGGAGACCACGCTTGTCATATCAAGGAGGTGTTAGAAACTTTACGAAGGGAAAAATTGTATGCGAAGTTCTCTAAATGTGCCTTCTGGCTACAGGATGTACAGTTTTAAGGCACATTATAAATTCCGAGGGGAGTTATGGTAGATCCAGCAAAAGTTGAGGCAGTACGCAATGGAATTCCCTAAAGACGCCATCCGAAATCCTAGTTTCTTGGGATTGGCTGGTTATTATAGAAGGTTCATCAAAGACTTCTCAAAGATAGCTTCCCCATTAACAAGGTTAACGAGGAAGAACGTGGTGTTCGACTGGGGAAAAGAATAGGAAGATGTATTTCAGGAACTGAAGGATAGACTACCAAAGCTCCTGTACTAACCCTACCGGAGGGAGATGAAGACCTAACGGTATACTCCGATGCTTCTTACTGCGGGTTAGGATGTGTGTTAATGCAAAGAGGAAAGGTTATAGCTTACGTGTCCAGACAACTAAAGGACACGGAGGTTAATTACCCGGTTCACGTTTTGGAACTTGCCGCAGTAGTGTTCGCATTGAAGATCTGGAGACACCATTTGTATGGAACTAAGTGCGCCATATTTACCGACCACAAAAGTCTGAAATATTTCTTTGAGCAGAAAGATCTAAATATGAGACAGAGGAGGTGGTTGGAGCTGATAAAGGATTACGACTGTGAAATCCATTATCACCCGGGTAAGGCGAATGTGGTAGCCGATGCCCTGAGCCGAAAGGAAGGATATGAACCAATTCGGGTGAAGGCGTGCCAACTAGTAGTGACCCCAGATGTTATGAGGATGATAAACAAGGCTCAAATGGACGCTTTAAAAGAGCAGCAAATCAAGAAGGAAAGGATGGTGGGAAAAGTAGATGAATTGGTAGAGAACACCTTGGGTGTCGAGACCTTCCACGACAGGATATGGGTTCCGAGGCAAAGCGACTTGCGAGAAAAGATTATGGATGAAGCGCACAAAACCCGCTACTCAATACACCCAGGAGCAAATAAAATGTACCACGACTTGAAGAAAGATTATTGGTGGCCTGGGATGAAGCGAGATGTGGTTGCATATGTAAACAAATGTCTAACGTGCCTACAAGTGAAGGCTGAGCACCAAAGACCTTATGGTTATGTTCAGCCATTAGAAGTGCCAGAATGGAAGTGGGAACATGTTACCATGGACTTTATCACCAAGTTACCACGCACTACAAAAGGCCGTGATGCGATATGGGTGATAGTTGATAGACTGACTAAGAGTGCATATTTCCTGCCAATCAAGGAAGCAATTGGTTCAGAAAAGTTTGCTGAACTATTTATCCGAGAAATTGTGGCGCGACATGGTATGCCCGTATCGATTGTTTCAGATAGGGATACGCGGTTCACCTCAAAGTTCTGGAAAAAGTTCAATGAAGAAATGGGCGCGAGGTTGCATGTTAGTACCGCATACCACCCGCAGACTGATGGGCAATCGGAAAGAACGATCCAGACACTAGAGGATATGCTTCGGGCATGCGTTATTGAGTTCGGCGGTAACTGGGATGATCATTTGCCACTAGCAGAGTTCTCCTATAACAACAGCTACCATGCCAGTATTAAAATGCCCCCATATGAGCTATTGTACGGTCGACGGTGCCGAACTCCTATTTGTTGGGGTGATGTCGGTCAGAAGGAGCTAGGAAGCTTGGAAGTCCTGGAAGCCACCACGGAAAAGTTGGAGAAAATCAAGGCATATATGAAGGCTGCAAAGGATAGACAAAAGTCATACGCCGACAGAAGAAGGAGACCTATCGAATTTAGCGTGGGTGACAAGGTAATGTTAAAAGTGTCACCATAGAAGGGAATTATCCGATTTAGGAAAAGGGGGAAACTGAGTCCCAGGTTTATTGGACCCTTTAAGGTACTAGCACGAGTTGGGGATGTAGCTTACAGGCTTAAACTTCCAGAAGAATTAAGTGGGATTCACCCTACCTTTCATGTGTCGCACTTAAGAAGATGTTTAGCACCGGATGAGGCAGTCGTACCTCTAGGTGACATCGAGGTGGACGAGAAGCTGAATTATGTAGAGCAACCAGTGGCTATACTGGATCGGAAGGAGAAATGATTGAGAAATAAAATAGTCAAGCAAGTCAAGGTGCAATGGAAACATCGAAAGGGGTCGGATGCCACCTGGGAATCCGAGGAGGAAATGAGACGACAATACCCCGATCTGTTTAACGACGAGGCAGGTTTCGAGGACGAAACCTAAATAAGGGGGGGAGACTTGTAACGCCCCAAAATTTCCCAAACAAGTCATTTAATAATAATGGGCTTTTAAGGGTTAATTTAAGAAATAAAGGGGTAAATTAGTGGGCTATGGATCAAATTAGCCTTAATGGGCTAGGCTTGATGGGTTTAAGGGCCCTAATCAGCCCTTAAACATGCATAATCAGCCTTAAACACATAAAGGTCAAATTTTACGTATGAAAATGTGTAAAAGGCTAGATCTGGTTTCATGGAAGGTAAACCAAGGATTTGAACGTAAAAAGTTAAGATTTTGGGTTAAAACGGGCTGGTTCTTAGTTTTTATTCATCCAGCGAAACTGGGCCCCGATCCAGCGAATTTAAGTGTTCATCCAGCGAAACTGTGCATTTATACAGCGATACTAGGAGATTTCTAGCGAAACTACAGTTTCGCTGATAACTTCGCTAAGTACTTGGGTTGACCTATAGAATTAGTGAAACTAAGAAATTCCAACGAAAGTGGGCGCTCATGGCAGCGAATTTGTTCAACAAAACTGGCAGAAGTGCTGCCCAGCGAAACTGCCAGCGAAACTGGCAGCGAAACTACCAGCGAAACTGTGGGCGAAACTATGAAGAAAATGATGCTTTTGCATATTAACTTGCTTTAGATGTGGGAAGTTGGGGCATTATGCCAATGAATGTAGTGAAAGTCCTCGTAGATATTATGAGTGTGGAGAAATGGGGCATATTTGTAGTGAATGTCCAAGATTAACCGTTAGAAAGCCTGAACCGGTTAGATCGATAAAAGGGTTAGGAGAAGGGTCGAGTGTGGCGAAAGGGCGAGCTTATTCTATGTCAGCTAATGAGGCTAAAGCGTTGCCAGATGTAGTCTCAGGTACGTTTCTAGTTAATGGAATTCCAGCTAACGTGTTATTTGATTCTAATGCAAGTGGAAGTTTCGTATCTGTTGATTTTTGTCCTATGCTTGCGTGTGAAATTCGACCATTAGAGGTAGCCTTTATAGTTGAAACTGCTAATGATAGATCTGTGATGATCAGTAGCATGATTGATGGTTGTTATATTGAATTAGAAGGATATAGGTTGCCTGTTAAACTATATCCTATGGTGTTAGGAGGTTTGATGTAGTTTTGGTATGGATTGGTTGGTAAACCATGAAGCCCATACTGTATGTAATAAGAAGTTAATTCAGTTAAGAGCACCGGGTGGGAAAACGATTAATGTATATGGTGATAGAGAGGAGTCAACGGTGAAAATAATATCTATGATGAAAGCTGATAAGTTAATGAGCTGCGGGTGTACATCTTATTTAATATATGTAATTGATTCTCAAAAGCGTGTAAGAAAGATAGAGGACATTCCTGTGGTTAGAGATTTTGTAGATGTGTTCCCAGAGGAATTACCGGGTATTCCTCCAGATCGTGAAGTTGAGTTTAGAATTGATTTGGTTCCAGGTGCTAAGCCAGTTGCCAAGTCACCTTATAGACTAGCTCCATCGGAATTGAAGGAATTAATGAAGCAGACTGAAGATTTGCTAGAAAGAGGCTTCATTAGACCCAGCTCTTCCCCATGGGGTGCTCCAGTATTGTTTGTGAAGAAGAAAGATGGGAGTATGCGTATGTGTATTGATTACCGAGAGTTAAACAAGTTGACAATAAAGAATAAGTATCCACTCCCATGAATAGATGATTTGTTTGATCAGTTACAGGGAGCCAGTTGGTTTTCTAAAATAGACCTTCGTTCGGGTTATCATCAGCTGAAAGTTAGAGAAGAAGATATACCTAAAACAGCGTTTCGTACACGTTATGGTCATTATGAATTTTTAGTTATGTCTTTTGGGTTGACAAATGCACCTGCTGCTTTTATGGATTTGATGAATAGAGTGTGCAAGCCAATGTTAGATCGATCAGTAATTGTGTTTATTGATGATATACTGATCTATTCAAAGAATGAGGGAGATCACGCCTGCCATCTTCGTGAAGTGTTGGAAAGGTTAAGAAGAGAAAAGCTTTATGCAAAATTTTCTAAGTGTGAATTTTGGAAGGAAGTGCAGTTCTTAGGACGTGTGATTAATGCAGAAGGTATTTTAGTAGATCCTGCCAAGATTGAAACAGTAATGAAGTGGAGCCCTCCGAAAACGCCATCTGAGATCCGTAGTTTCTTGGGTCTGGCTGGTTATTATAGAAGATTTATTCAGGATTTTACCAAAATTGCATCCCCGTTAACAAAGTTGACAAGAAAGAATGAAGAATACGTTTGGGGACCAGAACAAGAAAATACATTTCAAGAACTGAAGCAGAAATTAACCCAGTCACCAGTATTATCGTTGCCAGATGGAAATGAAGATTTGGTGATTTATTCAGATGCTTCGTATCAAGGTTTAGGCTATGTATTGATGCAGAGGGGATGAGTGATAGCTTATGCTTCTAGACAATTGAAAGAACATGAAAAGAATTATCCGACGCATGATCTAGAACTGGCAGCAGTGGTGTTTGCCTTAAAAATATGGAGGCATTACTTGTATGGGGTGAAATGTACGATTTACACGGATCATAAGAGTTTGAAGTATTTCTTTGATCAGAAAGAATTAAACATGCGCCAGCGGAGGTGGTTAGAATTGGTGAAAGATTATGATTGTGAAATACTTTACCATCCTGGTAAAGCAAATGTGGTTGCTGACGTGTTAAGTAGAAAGAATGAACACCCTCCGATTCAAGTTAAGTCATACAAGTTAGTGATAACTCCAGATTTTATGCATCAGTTACGAGGGGCTCAATTAGAAGCATTAAAGGAGGAGAACGTGAAACGAGAATGAATGAAAGGTCAAACCGAGGGTCTGGAAGAAAATAGTTTTGGGGTTAAGATAAAATGTGGTCGTCTGTGGGTCCCGATTAAGATGAGAAAGTTGGTGCTAGATGAAGTCCATAAATCCAGATATTCTATACATCCTGGTGCTACTAAGATGTATAAGGATTTGAAACAAGAATATTGGTGGCCCGATATGAAGTTTAATGTGATGCAGTATGTGAATAAGTGTTTGACATGTCTTGAGGTCAAAGCTGAGCATCAAAAGCCATATGGTAAGCTTCAACCCTTAGAGATCCCGAAATGAAAGTGGGAGGAGTTGACAATGGATTTCATAACTAAGCTTCCGCGTACAGCTAAAGGTTATGATACCATTTGGGTCATAGTGGATAGATTGACACGTAGTGGGCATTTCTTACCAATCAAAGAGACGTATAACTCTGAGAAGTTAGCAGAATTGTTTATTCGAGAGATTATTGCTCGGCACGGGGTACCGTTGTCTATTGTGTCGGATAGAGATACACGTTTCACTTTGAGATTTTGGAGAAAGTTTCATGAAGATATGGGTACTCGTTTATTACATAGCACATCTTTTCACCAAGAAACTGATGGGTTGACTGAAAGGACTATCCAAACAGTTGAAGATATGTTATGAGCTTGTATTATAGATTTTGGTGGTAGCTGGGATAGTCATCTGCCATTAGTTGAATTCTCCTACAATAACAGTTATCATTCTACGATTGGGAGAGCCCCTTATGAGATGTTATATGGCAGAAAGTGCAGGAGTCCCATATGTTGGGGAGAAATTGGGTAGAAAGAGTTGGGCAATTTAGAAATTGTACAGGCTACGAATGAGAAATTAGATCAGATCAAAGCTCGGTTTAAAGCGGCTCAGGATCGACAAAAGTCTTATGAAGATAAAAGGCGAAGGCATATAGAATTTGAAGTAGGAGATAAAGTCATGTTGAAAGTATCTCCTTGGAAGGGAATTATCAGATTCAGAAAGAGAGGAAAGTTAAGTCCTCGTTTTATAGGACCGTTTAGAATTATAGAACGAATTGGGGAAGTGGCCTATAAACTAGAATTACCTGATCAGTTGCAAGGAATCCACCCAACCTTTCATGTATCACAGTTGCGCAAATGTTTAACCGATGAAAGTGCTTATGTACCTTTAGATGATATAGAGGTGGATGATAAGTTGAATTATGTTGAGAAACCTACTGCTATAATAGACAGAAAGATGAAGAGATTGAGGAATAAAACCATTGAGTTAGTTAAAGTACAATGGTCGAATAGAAAGGGGTCTGATTTCACTTGGGAATCAGAAGATGAGATGAAGAGAGATTATCCCCAGTTGTTTGAATAGTCGGTTTGAGGACGAAACCTATTTAAGGAGGAGAGAGTTGTAACATCCGGTTTCTAAATCCGGACTTGTAATTATATTATAGTTATATTAATTAACTAAGTTGAGTTTATTTGATTGATTAAGTGTTCAGTCGCATGAGTCATGTGCGAATGAACTTCAGTCGCACCCTTACGTGCGATTGAGACTCAGTCGTACAAATAATAGGCGTATGAGCTTCAGTCGCACGATTCAGTCATGCGAATGGTTCAGTCGTGCGACTGGGTGTAGGGCGGTTATGTTGCACATGTGAATAAGTAAGGCGGTGAAAGGAGATGAAAAGCAGATTTCTATCTGCATCTACTTCATTCCCCTGTTCTCTTTACACCCAAACACCCCTGTTCTTGTCAATCGACTAGGCTAAACTCCGTTTTGGTAAGTTTTGAATATTACGGATCAATCTAGGGATGTTATAAGCTGTGTAAATGGTTGAATTTGATCCAACAACGTGTTTTAAATCATTGAATTGGTCTGGCTCATTTCTAAATTAAAATCCGGGAATTCGGATCCAAGTTTTGTGTAGTATGATGAAATAATGGTCCGAAACCATTGTAAACGATGTGTATATGATCTGTTTTGAATATGACATGATTTGGATGGTTAAAACTCAAATTTTGAGTGAGTTTGGATCAAAAACGTCAAGAACACAGCTCTGATCCGTTTCAGACGAATGGGCTCAATCGCATGCCTCAGTCGTACGAATGAGAGTCTAGTCGTGCGACTGAGTGCGAATGGAGGTTCAGTCGTACGATTGGGAACCCAGTCACCTGGTTAGAAGGCCGAATGAAGACGAGTGAACACTTGGTACTAATGAGAACTCAGTCGTGCGAATGAGTGTCTAGTCGTACGGCTGAAGGTTCAGTCGCATGGTTTATCCGCATAGGTCCAATCGTGTGGGTGCTCATTCGCATAATGTTCAATCGCATGAGGGCCCTGTTTAAGAATAAGTTTACTGAATCAAGGTTTATTGCTTTAGATATACCTTGATTAGAGGAAGGACTAGTTACCTTGTGTACGTGGATTGTGTAGACTGTGGTGAGGAAGTTGATAAGGTGAGTTCTAAGCCCTTTTCAAATGTTTGGTTTTTAACATTCGGGCTGGCACACATACAATGATAAATGAATTGAATGTTTTAGTACCATAAATGTGATCCAATGTTGATATGTTTTTAACAGTTTGTAAAGCTGTTAGGGGGAAAAGTGGGGGTAATGAATGATTACCTGAACATTGTTAATCATTACGTGATGGTAATGATTTCAGTGGGTCAGATAGAGTGTAAAAGATGGTCATCTGAACATTGTTAATCATTACATGATGATAATGATTCCAATGGGTCAGATGGGGGTAATGATTAATGAAAATATGATAAAACTGGTACTAATAGAAAGAATGTGTGGGGTGTGAATGAATGTGATAATATTGGCAATAAGTAAAAGAAATGTTTTAAAATGGTAAAGTGATATAAATCTTAACAGGACAGTTAGGGTAAGATGCCTGGGGGTATAAACTGTACAGTTTGATAGGAGCGATGACGATCACTCAGCTTTGTGAACATTTTGTGGTGACGACCCTAGATGATTAATTGGCATCCTACTGGATGAGAGATAGTAATTTCAGTTTCTGGATGTGGGAAGCTGATAGTTTCTGGGTATGGGAAACTGGTAATTGCTGGATGTGGGCAACCGACGTTTCTGGGTATGGGAAACTGGTAGTTGCTGGATGTGGGCAACCGACGTTTCTGGGTATGGGAAATTGGTAGTTGCTGGATGTGGGCAACTGACGTTTCTGGATGTAGGAAACTGGTAGTTGCTGGATGTGGGCAACCGACGTTTCTGGATGTGGGAAACTGGTAGTTGCTGGATGTGGGCAACCGACGTTTCTGGATGTAGGGAACTGGTAGTTGCTAGATGTGGGCAACCGACGTTCGGTGGACAGGTTCGATGGGACTAAGTAAAGATAAAAGTTGAAATTATAATATTGCCAATACAAATTTAACTCTTGTGTGTAGGTGCTGTTAGTGTTTTAATAAAAATGTAGAACTCATCAGTTATCTGATGTTTTGAGTATGTTGTGTGTGCTAGGTAAGGATGGGTCCTCTGATAATAGAGGAAAGCAAGTATGAGCTGAACGAGTATGCTATACCGGAGTAGTTGCTGACATAGGATATAGGACCTGTTAATACTGTAAATAGGGCAATGTATAATTAAATACAATTATATGTAAAATGTTTTAAAAAGTTGGGTTAATGTATAATGTTGTTTAAGTCTTCCGCTGTAAGTAGAAAGCTCTGATTTGTGTTTGAAATATTAATCCAACTGCGTGACGTGCCTCCGGTGCCCTGCCGGGTTTATGGCGTCACATCTTGAGTCTTGAAGTTGAATATTGAATTTTTGTTCTAGATTTAGTCATTTAGACTGTAGTAAGCGTGCAGCGGAGCAGGTTATTAAAGATTTGAAGTTGATTCTTCTCGGGTTCATTACTAAAGTAAAGCACTCCAGGTTAAATTATTCTTTTTAATTCTTGATTCTTAATCTTGATTAATGACAAGTGATAACCAACCTGATTAATTGCTCATTCCTACTTGTTATCTTAGGTTTGTTAGGCAAAAAGTTTTCCTTGATTAGGTTAGGTATTTAAGTTTTAAGTTGATTTAGTATTTGTTAATTGGTAGTTTTATTAAATTATAATGTCAAATCGATTTAGGAAGTGCCCTTTTGGTGCATCAAAAAGGCGAAGAAGATCCCAAGCCCGGATAAAGGAGGAAGGTTTTAATAATTTTTTTAGAAAAGAGCCACATTTTTTTTAGCTCGACTGAGGCCCTAAAACACGTTGAGCCGACCTGGATTTACATATACACATACACATGCTTATATACAAAGGTATTTCCAAATACATAGTCAAAGTATTATATATAGAAACTTAAAATAATGCCTAGTAAGTAATTAAAAATATTGGCCCAAGATTTATGTAATTTCTCGATGCAGATAAAAGTTATAAAAGGACGTGTTTGTTCTCATATGAATCCTACACTTCCTACAAAAGACAATCCTTTTATTTGATTCTTTCTTTGTACTTATAAGTATACTAGAACGGTGCCCGCGCAATGCGGCGGGGCGACATTTTACATGTGACACGTGTTTTTAATATTTTATTATTCTTGTAGTAGTTTATAAAATTTTAATATGTTTTTAAGCTAAAATTTAAAACACTAAATAAATTCGTTCTGCATGATTACTTGTACATTTACGCATTAACTTTTGTACCTCATAAAATACGGATCGGTTAAACAAAAAGTTTACACCGAAATATTTAAAAAAAACACAGGTTACAGTAATAGTCTCAAAAGTTTTTTAAACGTGATATTTAAAATATATAGCTGAAATGTTAAAAAAAATTCAGTTTCCTTGGTTTATGGAGTAAATAATGTAAAATTTTATATAAATATTAGAAAATGTTAGGTTATTATATAACTAATTGTAAGGGGTGATATGTAAATAATGTTATAAATACTATTTTACCCTCAAAAGTAGTTATAAATTATGCATTAAATAAAGTAATTGTTCTTAATTTATGGTATCTTAAAATTTCCATCTCCTATGCTTTATATATAGTATAGATATAAATAAGAATAAAATATATTTTCCATTATAATTAAATTATCCTTTTGTTTTAGCTTATATCCAAAGTAATATTTTAAAATAAGCATTTCTTAATCACGAATTATATCAACTTCTCTTATACAAATTTAAAAATCAATAAATAATTTATTTAATAAAAAATAGTTATATTATAATATAAATGTAAAAAACAAATACGAATATGAATATGAGAGGGTGAGGATCGGTAACATAGGCCTTATGGATGTTACTTGACAGTGATGACACATAATGATTACCAAAGTGATGGTTCATGAGATGTCTTCTTAATACATCAAAATCACTCACTCAAACGATCGAATCCATCAAAAACTGTTCCCACCAGTGTGCACGTAAAAACTGTCATCACCTTATTCAATATCTTAGATTTTGATACAGAATATATATACATATGGAATTTTCTTAAAATTTAACATATAGATATTTGTACAAGAATACAAAAATAATAAAGCTAGGTTTACAATTATAAGAGCGTATATAATATGAAATAACAATTCAAATCGAAGTGAGTAAATAAATTTGAGTCTTTGGAGCATTCACATCCCACATTATATATTTATATATATTAATATATACTCCAACTTTATATTTTAGAGGAAAAATTAAAAAATGTTTAAATTTACATCTCAATTACGTTCTTTATTTTATAGATAAGTTTTAGAGATCATACTTCAAGTTTTAATATTTAGAGAGCTACTATTCACTCTCTGTGTAATTATTATGAGTGTATAAGAAAACATAATAATATAACATATGTTTGTGAATAAGATAAAAATAGAAATAGAGAATGAGATGTACGAGTTTTTAAAAATAAATATATTTATATAATATATATATATATATATATATATATATATATATATATATATATATATATATATATATATATATGTAGAGAGCAATATAAATACTCTTTCACAGTTATTTAGATTTTGGAGGGTAGAGTTTTAACAACTTATTTTGTATAGAAACAATAAACAATGTTGTTTTTGAAATTTAAAATATTTTCTTTAAGCATGGACGCATGGTAAGCTATATTTTTGATAATATTATTTTTAAGTTAAATACTTATAACAACATGAATTATACCCGGTAAGCCTTATTTAAAACATAACTTATAGAGAGATTGCTTATAACGAGACATTTGATTTGTCTGCTCTAAAAGTACATAAAAACAAAACATATTACAAAATATAGGATGACAGTGTGGTGGCATCCCGGGCCCCCCGGCTACTAAATTAAAATACTAGTAACTAATGTATAACCATGATCGAAGTTACCTCTAAAAGCATGACCCTGGCTATGATTTTGTATGATTTTGATCATTAAAAGTATTGGTGTTTAGTAGGTAAGGATTAATGTGTAAATAACTCAGTGTGACTTTTGGTTGTAAATAAGTTAATGAACAAGTATAAATTTAATAGATTAGAACCAAAGAGAAAATGTATAATAATTAAAAAAAAACTTATACTTTACACACCATCTCCACTTTAAACTGCAGATGTGATAAATATTAATTTACAGAGTTTGTAAACTGTAGTATTTTACCACCCTTAAACGATATATATAGTCAGGTTAATTAGTGGCGATATTGTGTATGAAACACATGACCTTTGTAGAGCTAATTAAAAAATAATTTTATATTCTTTAAATATGTGCATTATGAACAAACACCTCTAAATAGTTATTATCAAAGTTCTTCTAGCTAGTATAATGGTATGAAAATATATAGCAAAAGTTCTCAACTTCGAATGATGGATGATTAATTAAAGTATTATGGTGGATAACACATGCATTGTCTGATGCCTTTTCATGCTTATACTTTAGATGAACCTTGAACGGTGATTTTTTAACATTTGAATGAGCTAGTTTATAAGTAATTTTATACTACACCCTAATAAATATTTTAAGATTATGTGAACATATATTGTCATATAATTTGGTTTATATTATTTTAAGTTTTTAACCAGGTAAGAATCTTAAGTATTGCATGAACTGACTTTTAGACTCGAATCAAACTGATGATGATGTTAAAATACATCAAAGACTATTCTTAGTATTAAAATTGATACGTGACTCAACTGATTATGAACCTCGATACATATACAAAAGATTTGAGTAAGTACAAAAGGGAATCGCAAGAAACGTACAACAGATTCTTGACCTAAAATATGTGATATATTTGAATGTTTTATTTATTAAATGAAATGTTGATTTTCCTAAATAGATAGTATGAAATGTTTATAAATTAGATGAGATTATAGAGAAACTCAAATAAACAAGAAAAATAAGGGTTGACGTTACTAGAAAAAAAAACACGACGAATACAAAAATACTTTCAACCACATATAATACGTATAATAAAAAACAATGATTCTTAACCAAACTGATGTGAGACACCACAATACCTAATTAAAATTGGAGGATGTATTGTCTCATTTGTGACCGGACAATGAAGGGTTTAAGTTCGACCCGAGTGTTTTTCTCGCCTGAGATGTATTTTCTTTTGAAGGTGGTCTCGGTTTCATACTTGAGCAATGGAGATAAACGGTTGGACCAGTGGTCCGTCAGTTATCATTTAGCCGTTAAAAATATAATAAAACTTAATCATTAAATTATTTAAATTCTTGTAATTAATAGTTAAAATATGAAACTTAATAATATAAAACGTAATAAATAATTTACTTAAGATTAGTATTTTATTAAAGTAAGAACTTAATCATTAAATTATGTAAATTATTGTGTAACACAAGTATAGACACTTTTAAGTATTGGTCTCAATTTATTTGATTTTAATTTTTATACTGATAATAATTATAATATTTATTTAATATTTATATATTATATTATTATGTAATATATGAATATGGACAAATCAAAGACATATTTTGGATGGATTTGCAGATGAAATCTTTAAAGCATTATCCTAAAGGAAGGCAAAAATAGGGTGCCGAAATACGTGAAACAGTAAAAGTTGTTTCTGTTTACAAAGATGGACAGATGGTACCATCTAGCTTACTCTCACGGTAATGTAAAATGATTTGATATACAAGCTTTTGTTCTCAAGTTAACTTTTATTTTATTGAACATTTGATCAATCATAATTACATATACGATTTAAAACTATTTTTTGTTATTATATTTAAATAACAATAGCAATATATAAACATGACCAGGTTATCTGGTTTTTGGGTTGTAGTGTAATTAATGGTTGAAAAAAATACATATATGTTATAAGTTTAACTTGTGAAGTTCTTACACATTATTTTATTTGTTTAGAGCTTAACACGTCAATATAGTTAATTAGATAATGGTTATATAGTTCTTTGTTTATGTTATACGATTTTAAGTGTGTATATCCAACCTTGTTGTTTTTGATACAAATAACAATATAACAACTTTGAGTTCAATAATTTCAACGTTACGACCAGAAACTATCAAGGGGGCAAGATTGTTACCCATACCACAACTATCATTCTTCTCTTTTTTCTGTTTTTTTTCATAACCAATGGAAAACGTTAAAAATGAATTTTTTAAACGACCAAATATTAATACACACTAGCAAGAAGCTAGCAAAGTAACGATAAAAACATTACATGAAAAGAAGCAGATGGGTTTGGCCAAGTAACATTTATATTCATCTTCGTATAAATTACGAATGGAATAAAAAAAATGCATTTCTTATTTATTTGCAAGAATTCCGTGTCGTTACAAAGCCAAAATGATCTCTTGAATAGTTTTTTTTCTTGCTCGACACCAAGAACGAATCGATCAAAGCCAAAATACCCAATGGAGATGAAGTTGAATTCCTCGTTCAAACAAAAGGGACACAAAACAGACGAGACGTCGACTCCTCATTCAACCAGATTCAATAAGTTAAAAACGATCATGTTAGACAGAAAAAAAAAAAACACTTAGTGTATATCCTCGGAAATAATGTTCGAGGATATTTATTCACTATCGATACATTTAACATTATTTCTTAAAGGATATAACTCTCACATGCATAAATTTAGGGTAGGGTCATTGAGCCAGCCTAAAATTATAAATCAACACCTCATATTTTTATACGGGTCGTCTAGCACCATACGTGTCATATATTTGGGTCGGTCCCTATACGAGGCGTATAACCTCACTGAAAGCCCCCTGAATTTTTTCTCGTACTCAGTGTCTAAATTTGTTATACGCGTCCTATAGCTCTATATGTGTCGTATACGAGGTCGTATGGCCCTCTGAATTTTTCTCGTTTTTAGTGTTTTCGACTTTATATGGGACGTATAGCCCTCTGACAGTTCTCTGAATTTTCCCTGTTTTTAATGTTTTCAACTCTATACGTCACGTATGGTGCTATACAATACGTATAAAGGGATGCCGATTTATAATATGATGTGTTTGACCCTAAATTTATGATATATGTAACCATAATATTTAGTAGATATGACATATTTGATATTTGATACTTCTTAGTGTATGACGTGATAGTTTAACGTACCGTCTTTCATATCGTCGGATTACACCCTATCCTTCTCTCGATAGATGTTTGGATACAGCACTTATTTTGAACAACGTGATAACACGTAGGTTTTTTTAATAATATTTAATTACACTTCAAAACGTGAAAATTTTAAAGTTTATGTTAAGTGATGCATGTATAAATTAAGTTTGAAAAATAGTTTATTATTTTTACGCTTTTAAATATAAACATATTCATTAGAATATTTACACTTCATGTGTGGAGACCAGTGTTGTTAGGACCGGATCGGACCGGCCGGTCCGACCGGTTCGACCGCGAATCGGGGTCTTGTCCGGTCCGGTCAGGGGTAGTTCGTTTTGGTTGAGTTGAACCAGCCGGTTCAAACCGAGTCGGTGGTTGGACCGGCGAACCGGGCCGGTTCCGACCGGTTTTCAATTTTTTTTATTTTAGTGGGTAAAAACGGGGTGTTAAACCATAAATTAGTACTTCGGATATACAAATATAGTTAAGTTTTATATATAACTATAAAATATATGTATAAATCATATATAAATTACTTATATTTAATTACATATATAAATATAATTAAAATATAGTTAAATCCGGTCCATCCGGTCCGACCGGTCCGACCGGTCCGACCGGTCCGACCGGTCCGACCACCAAACCAGTAAGGCGTCCGGTTCAACGTCTGATCCGGTTCTGAAAATATTGGTGGAGACACTGCCTGACTTTTCAGGGGTTATTTTAAGCGTGAGGATATTAATGAAATTTTAAAGACGGGTCTTGAATTCACTGGTAATTATGTTGTTTTGTAATTGGGAGATCGTAATTCAAAGCATGAAAGAGAAACATTTGCACAAATTATATAATAAGATTGTGTAAATCAGATCGTGAAACGATTACGCCTCTCTCTAGCTATTCAAAGTGAAAGCTAAGCCGAGAACTAAATACGCTATCTATTGATAAACTTTTCTACGCTTCCAAACACAGAGAAATTGACAAAAAAAGTTCAGTATCCACTTTAAGATTTTAGAAGTGATCGAAGATATATATTGACATATTTTTTTCTCAAAAAGCTTTACCCTAAGATTAGTAATAAAACTTTTTTATCCTTCTAATTGTGGATGGCTAGCTATATCATTTTAACATGTTAATATTTAAAAAAAAACTTATAAATTAGTTCATTGTTATTTTTTTTTATTTGAGTACGGCTACAGTTTTTACTATAATTAAAAAAAATACGTGTTTATTGTCGCACCACACGAGCATCCCTCTAATATGTTTTACGTCTGTTTTGGTACACGTTTCCATGTTAAAAACACATAATTATGCTTGTTTTCTATTGAATAATTCGATTAAATTGTTTAACAGAATTCTTAAAATATTTTAAACTATGTTGTGTTATATTCTCGGAGGGAGTGGGCGTGACGGAGGTGTGAGCCATAGCTTGACCATAGTCGGAGGCGTTGGGCTCTCTATCACTCCAAAACATTTATTTTTCCTCCAATAGTGAGAACTCTAAATCCTACATACAAAAACTATTTAACCAATACGTTACATAATTAGCCAGTTAGTTTTTGCACCATTGATTAAGGTTTATATATCCTTAAGTTTGTAAGTTTCATTTTGAATATCACTACATCTGCATTAGTTTAGTGTTTTTTTAATCTTAAAATACAAGATTCATGCCATAATTTGCATGTCGTGTGACAAAACTGAATGACTATTCAAGCTCTACGAAAAGACTTTACTGTAATATTCTCATAGGATCAAATAAGAACATGAAAAGAAATATGCTTTTTCACTTTGATAAAGACAAATAATAACTCTTGGCAATACCCTTTCACATACACCTGGAAGAAGAAGCAAAAACCCTAAAAAGTTGGCTAAAAAGGAGGTTGATGATGATATCATCCACATGCATTCTTCTCTCATCATGCATCATATGCATCATGCATGCAAATGATCATGTCGAATACACATCATAAACATATATATATATAATATATATATATATATATATATATATATATATATATATATATATATATATATATATATATATATATATATATATATATCTACATGATGATGCATCAACAAGATAATAATAAAGTATAAATAACTAGAATGAGAATAATAAGTAATGGTATTGGCAATTTTTTAATTCAACAAAACCTTTTAGCAACACAACTAATCAGCAAAATAGAGATTAAATTACTTTCATATATATAACAAAATGAAAAGTTGCACTTGCCGTTCTCCATATCTATAACATATTAATACCATCATATAAGATGCTTAAAGCACAAACTAAACATAGTTTTGACAGGCATCAGTGATGCATTACAACTCCTTACATACTTTCTAGATCCAAGTTGATCGAAGTGCGAGTAGTACGACTATTTAAAACGACTTGAAGAAAAAAGATGACCGTTTCACCACGTCTTCGGCTTCAACATGTCCTCAAAATAACCATTTCACAACCTCTTTTGCTTCTATATCTGCAATTACCCAAAATAATAACGTATCCAGTAATATCACACTCACACTCATGCGTACAAATTACAATAAAACAAAATAGTATAAGTATCTTCTGATTCAATGTAGCACATGCATGCGAATAAAGCTAGGGTATCTATGACTAACCATATTAAAACGAGCGCACCAGATAATAAATGCACCGTGCTGGAGAGACTGCAAGGTTATACCCCACTCATTCGTCACCACCGGCTGTCCATAAGAGTGGATCAGCACAGCATCGTCACCAAACGCCTCCCTAACGTTGAATGGACCGACCGCAACCTCAAATGCGACATCGTTGATGAACACAGTCGACTTCGCGGTCATTGATTCCACCACACCTGCACCATAGATGATCACAATTACTAGATCAGTTCATCTCATTACTCATATCATATATATATATTAAATAGATAGGCTTAGGGTATTAAACCCATGCACAAGCTCAACTAGACAGTGTGAGTGTGTAACACAGAGAAATATTTGATTAAACAAATGATCATAAATATGTGACTGGACCAGCTTCCAAGATTGAGTTTTAGTATAGTCCTATGAGGGTTGTCATAACTCTTATTATAGTTACATTTAACATATGAACAATATTTACTTGAATAAAACAATTTCCGAGGCGATTTAATGTTCAAAATGTTAGGTTTTACTTCCAATAAAGAAGTATTGTATAGTGGTCATTTCTTGAATAGTAGTTTGTAAGTTTATAGTAACTGTTAAAAAAATGAGTCGTTTCTCATGCTAAATTTCATGTGAAAATTATAAAAGAAAAACCATTCAGCGAGGAATTTCCGACAAAAATGATTTCGTCGTAAACAAATCTCCGATAAATTTTTGAGTTGAAATCCGGCTCTCGGTATATTTTCGCTAAATTAGGGTTTTTTTGGAAATGGGTATGAAATCCTCACATAGAGAAAATTTAGCAATGAGAATTCATTGATGTTGTAACATACTAACATATGGTGACAGTAATAGCTATTTGTTATGTTCATTTAACATTTGAACAAGCAAAAACATATTCTTAGGCTTATTATTTTCTAAGAATATAACAATAAGACAGTATATTTAATTATACCTAAACTAAAATCATACTAAATATAGACCTTTTAATATATACATGTAAAATAACATGAATTTACTTAAATCATGAGCAAAAACAAAAAAAAAAGTACCTTGCATATCACTTGTAGTAGATGAAACAGTGGTTGTAGTAGGATTAGCAGCAACAATAGAAGAAAGAGGTGATGAAGCTGCAACACTGTAGCTACAAACCTTCACACTTTTCTCATCAACACCTTTGCAACTATTAATATTATTATTATTATCGTTATGATTCATCTTCTGCATTACACTTTGTTGATTCATCATCATCAAATCAGTAAGCAACATCCCAGTGCAACTCCCAACTGTCTGATCATCAAGATTTCCCAACTCAGAGAAGCAAAACCCTTCGGTTAAACCGCCCGTAGTGGCGGTTGATAGCGGTGGCGGTGGCGGTGGTTGTTGCACCGTGGGGAAGTAAAAGGGCTGTTGTTCTTGAGAGAATTCAATGTGATGGTGGTAACCACCACCACCACCACCATTATTGAAGTGTTGGTTTACTGAAGCTGTAGGGGAGTTCAAGTGGAAATCAAAGGACTTTGAGTGTGATCTTTCTGATGAAGAAGAAGAAGAAGTGGTGGTGGTGGTGGTGATCATCTTGGTGGTGGTCGCCGGAGAGTGGTGGTTTTGTGGTTTTTGAAGGTGGCGACTTTTGTGTTTGCTTCTTGATTTGCGGTTTTGAAACCAGTAGAACACATTAGCATCACCTACTTGACCATATTCTTGCAGTTGGGCTCGGATCTTTCGGATTTCTTCTCTTGGTGGGTTCACCATCCCCGAGTTGAATATCGACTCGAGGATCCGGATTTGTTCGGGTTTCGGGTTCCATCTCGGCTTCGGCTCCGGGCTTCTCTCTTCACATCCTGCAATTTCATTTCAACTAACTTCCTGGTTGCATGTCTAACCAGATGAAAACGATGATCCATATGAATCATCGTTCTCATCTAGGGTTAGTTTAGATGAGCCATCAGTTTGTGTTAAACATACCCTCTATTGAAAAACAAAGTGAAAGGGTACGTTTAACAACTGATGACTCATCTGGTGTTATAAACTGTTAGATCAGATGAGTTGGGTATGGCTAAACGTACCGCTCAACTGAAAATAATAATATAATAATAATAATAGGAGAGGTATATTTAGCATCTTTTAGAAGGCTCGTCTAGCGTTCTGCTAAATGTACAGCTCCCTGATAATAATATAATATTAATACTGGGAGGGGTACGTATAGACGACGACCAGATGAGTTATTATACCTGCGGCGTAAGGTGATCGGTGGCAGTCATTGGATGGCCATTGGTGGTGGTGGCGGGTGGTGCAGGTGGGTTTGGATTTGAACATACTAGGCCAATGCCTATTTGATGAAGCCATCTGAGAGATCACTAGTGATGAGTTATGACTACTGAAGTATAGTAGTACTGTGTATGATGATTATGATTATGAATGATGATATGATTGATGATGAACAGAATGATCTTGTATCAAGTCAGAGACAGAAAGGTCATCTTTTGCTTTGCTTTCTTTGTTCTTTCTGCTTTTTTGGTGTAGTGAACAAGAATGATCAAAGGTCTAGACTCCTCACCTAACCCTGCATTCAGTTCAGTTTCAATTAATATCAATTCACCTTAACTTATATAAAAAACAAGAAAAATATAAACTTTATGTAGATGGATATACACAAACAAACAACAAAATATAAATACATAATCAATCACTCATAGAAAACACAAGTAACCCTAAAACAAGAATCTGTTTATAAAAAACAAAAACCTAAAACAATAATCACTTGTGATCCCTTAAGATCATGTAAAACAAATTTATAGGACACATATCTCAGTAATCTTTATACTTTCTACATATCTTGACACCGTTAAGACGCAACCCTTTATACTTTCTACACACCTTGATACCGTTAGTGCACAGATACTACTTTTGATATAACTATATATCTATATTGAAGATGATTATAATCCATCACACAAAAGTAGCTAGTATATGGGCTCTTACTAGAATCTTTATCAAAGAAGATGATGTTACAACTTCCATATGAGAGAGATACATAGATATAGAGAGATAAAGAGAGAGATAAAGAGAGAGAGAGAGATTGTATATGTGATGAGTTCCTCTTTGGTTTTCACAACCTTTAAGTGATCATCTGAAGAGTTTGCCTCCTTTGCTTTGTAAAAGGGTTTGTTTTTTGTTTGATGTTTGTTGGTTGCAGGGAGAGAGTTAATGTGCGAGAGAGAGAGGATGAGTTATATATTGTTTCCACCCATTGAGGTGCACATATTCTAAGGAAAAAAAGCAGGCAAAGAATAAATAGGGGGATTTGAAAGTCAATCAAACATGTATAGTAGGGTTTGAGTGCAAAAGTGGTGGTGGAGGATTTATTGCTAGTTGGGGTTATTTCGGGCAAAGTAATAATTAAGAGGGTTTCTTCATGGATTGACTCGAGGGAAATTTATTTCACATTGCATCTTTGTTAGGGGATGTGTTCATATGTTACCTTTTTCTTTTGGAATTAAAAAGATATATAAACTTTTATAAATTCAAATTTGAATTTAAATCTTTGATCTCTCAATAATTCATGTCAGATAATAATATGTATATATTATATATACATATTAAAGACTTTGGTCGGTGGCTACAGTACCACCGACCCAATAAATCCCTAATCCCCACACATTCAGCCCCATCACTGGATCACTGCATTGGACGCTGAAGTGAGATGGTGCTCGTGCAACATCTTCTCGACGCAGGAAAGATCGGAGCCCTAAGAGGAAGAGGACTACGGTGGAAACGACGGTGGATGATGCGGTGACCCCGTCGTAACGTCGAATGGAGGGGCGGAGATGCGGTGGCGGTGCGGTGGTCCTCCGTCACCAAAGGTGTCAAATCGCCGGTCGCCGGATCCCCCACCGGACCACCGTTCGCCGCCATACGTATTTCTTCTCCGATTCATCATCAAGAGTTCGTATTTTCACTTTTGTTGATTTGTAATTGCTAAACAACTGATTTAGGGTTTTGTTTTAGCACAATCTCTTGATTGACTGGTTATTGTTTGTGGATAGTGAGATATTGTTAGGAAGTATTAGTATCAGATTTGCTTTCACTCACTCACCCCTTCACTCTATCTTTGCTATCGCCACCCGTCATCTCCGCCTTCAATAGCTCGTGAAGAAGAATCTGAAGCAAGCTCTCTTTCTGTTGATATGAAAAATGAGGCTTATTCACGTGTTACTACCCTTCCAGTATATAATGCTAACAAGGGTGGAAATTTCTCGAGCCTGGCCAATAAGCCTGTTAATCAGGATCATATGAACAAGTATACATATACTTGAATTTATTTTTGACCTTTTAGATGATATGATCACCTATTTTGTGAATAATTGAGACTTATTTACTTTGTTGTTGATCATAGGGATGATGACGAAAAGTTGCAGATACTCTTGAACCATAGTTCTCCACTTTGCAACATTGATCTAAATATAAGTTTGAGTTTTCCTTGTAGTTTAATTAATGTGATGGAACTTTTACGGTTGAATTAACCTTTTTGTAGCTTTGCCCTTGGTATAAAAAAGAACAACTTTTCTATTGGAGTGCTTGGTTGTGTGGAAAGTTTAATTCCAACATCTTCAAATGATCTTGATGAAAGTTGTTGAACAAATATTATATATTTGCTGCTGATTCTTTTTGTAGTTTAGAAAATTATGAGGCTGCATTTTGTTTTTCTTATCTTTTAATAAATCATATAGTAAACCAAATGTTTGTTTTTACCTAATAAAGTTACTTATTTACGGGCAGTGAGTATGTGGAATGTGCTGGTGTTGGTGACGATATTGGTATAATTCTTGAAAGCACAAGTTTTTATGCTGAACAAGGTGGGCAGGTTAGTGTAATAAGATCTACATATTTGTGTGCATAGAAATGTGTACTTCAAAGTCTGACGTGGTATTTACTGGGATTCTAGATATTTGATACTGGACTACTTGGAAGTCCATCTGGATCATTTGAAGTTTGTAATGTTCAGATTTACGGTGGTTTTGTGCTTCATCTTGGTAAAATTATCGGGGAGTCAGCCCAATTTCGTGTGGGTGAGGAAGTAATTTGTAAGGTAAGCTGCTGATCTATGTAGAAGATCTTATATCAGAAGTGAAAACTTATGAATGGGCTGATCTGGGTTGTATTTTTATCTCTTATGTATTAAACGGATATAACAAAAAGATAGTTACCGCAAAAGGAAACTGGTCGTATGGGTCAATAGTGACCAATAATGTATTTCTAAATCATAGACATCATAAACTTCTTTGTTAACATAAGTTAAGTATCAAAGTAATAAGCCTTCTGTAATCGCATTAATTTACAAAATTTGTTGGGTCAGCATGAGTATGAAAACTACCCATCTTTACTATTATCCAACCTGCCTGACCCGTTAATTTGACACCTCTACTTATGGTGTCTTTGTTTCACCTTTTTGATAATCTTCTATAGGTTGACTATGAAAGGCGCCAGCGCATTGCTCCTAATCATACGTGTACACACATGTTAAATTTTGCTCTCAGGGTAATCCAAAAACCATACTTTATAATCATTAGTGTCGCCTTCATTGTTAGTTTCAAATTTCATGGTGTTATAAAATATTTGCAGGAAGTACTTGGGAATCATGTTGACCAGAAAGGATCTATTGTTCTCCCTGAAAAATTAAGGTTTGATTTCTCCCATGGGAAGCCTATAAAGCCGGATGACTTTCGTAGGATTGAATCAATTGTGAATGAACAAATTAAAGCTGAGCTGGAGGTTTCTGCAAAGGAGGCAAGCCTTGCTGATGTAAAAAGAGTAAACGGTTTGCGTGCTGTTTTTGGTGAAGTAAGTGGTTAGATTCGTGCTGCATTTTATTATATAAATTGCATCAGCTGATAATAAAATTTCATTTTAGTGCAGACCTATCCAGATCCAGTTAGGATTGTTGCAATTGGTAGACAAGTGGAAGATCTTTTGGCTGATCCTGAAAATGAAGAATGGTTGTCCATATCTGTAGAGCTCTGTGGAGGTACACACATTTTCAACATTGGTGACTTTTGTGAATTTTATCCATTTATATTAAAATTTATGAAATACTAGGGACTCGTATTTCAAATACATGAGAGGCGAAGGCATTTGCTCTTTTATCTGAGGAGGGAATTGCTAAGGGAATTAGGAGAGTTACTGTTGTAACAACAGACTATGCTTTTGAAGCGATTAAAAGGGCATCTGAGCTTGAGCTGGAAGTTGATCTGGCATCCAAGCTGGAAGGAAGCCTTCTTGAACAGGTTGGCATGTGTAGATTTCAGATCCATTTACTTGGTCAACATTTGAGTTATGTTTTATCATTTACGGGTCAAATGGGCTGAACTGGTCAAACAGACTCAAAGTCATCTGAAGTATATCCTAATGCATAAAACCTCATAGATCGCTTTGATAAAAATAAAGCACATAGATCGCTTTGATAAAAATAAAGCACATAGATCGCTTTGATAAAAAGAAACCACATAGATCGCTTTGATAAAAAGAAGCTTGAATAATTCTGTAATAATATCGAATTGTAATTAGCACATTATTGTCAATTGAAGTGCAATTTTTTGATAAAAGTTTTTAGGTTGGCCAGACATGGTCCACAATAAATTTACATGTTTAAACATGCCCTATTTTACCTGTTACCCAACCCACCTGTTTTCCTTACAGTGTTGTTTCTATTTACTTAAGCTTCTTGAAATGCTGTGATCGTTTGACTTTACAGAAAGTGACATCTTTAAATGGTCAAGTGGAGACTGCCTCTATTCCAACAGCAAAGAAGGCTGATCTTAAGGCAAAAATCTCCATCCTTCAGGTAAGATATTGCCATTCTTTATAGCAACTATGTGTTCTTTCATTCACGCACTAGAACTTACAACTGCTCTGCAGCTGAGCGACATATTCAATACTCGCCAATCGTGTCACTTGATGTAAGTTTATAGGTTCAACAATGTAAATACAAATCGGCTTTTGGAGTTCCGGCAAGCGAGGGCCGCATGGCAGGTTCAGCTGTTGGAGGCTGAGATTCGTTTGCTTTGTACCACTTCTTCGGAGATCTTTCTTCAACAGCCTAATCTGTTAGAGGTCGAAGCTCCCATTAGGATCTGCGGTAAACAATTCTTCAAATTCGACTCCTTTTGTGTGTTTTTGTTTGGTGGTGTTCTTATGATTTTGTTGTAGGATATAATCGGCCTTGTGGTTGGATTTATGGATTTGGTTGTATATGGTCGTGAAGGAAAATTGTGGGTGGGTGATGGATGGGTTGTTTTAGCTTATTTCTGTTTCGTATTCATCAAATTAAAAACACGGTTTTTCTTGGTGTTTGTGTTTTTTGCTCCTGCATTTGTCTTTTGGGGGTAAGGGGATTTCACCTGTTGCTTTGATAGATTTTTAGCTAGCAGGTTTCGATAGATGGGTGTTGTATTGTAAAAGTTGCTGGATTTGTTTGTGAAATTGTGGGTAACGTTTGATTGGGCATATGGAGTTTGAGTTACCTTCAATTTAATTGAATTTTGTGCTATATCAAGCTCCCGCGGCAACGCGCGGGAGAAATAACTAGTTGGAAATTAAGGAAGCATGGACATTAAAAAAAATCACAAAATTTAAACTTGTATTCTTATGTTGGGTTAGAAACCATGGTCATGTGATGATTTACATGTGGTCGATTGGAGTTTTGGTTATATGTTTGTGTTATAATCAAGATAGCTCAACTTACGCTATAAATCACGCTATTGATGTTATAATAATGCTATAATCATGTTATTCACACTATATATTTCATTTTATAATTAGCTTACAATCAATATTTTTTTAAACGTTAAATGTATAACTCTGATTCGAATGATACATGTTATCTTAACTGAACTCACCTATCTATTTTCTAGTAGAGACCGCACCTCAAACACTCTCGGAAGGAAATACATATCTGAAAACCCTCCTAGCTCAACTCTAAACAATTTATGCTCAAATTGAGACTTGAACCTTACAATCAATATTGAATAAAGATTATATAGTAATAGTTGATCTGGTTGTTGAGAGTCTACAAAAAACAAAGACTTCAAAAATAGAAATTGAAAGGTAATAGTTGATCTTATGTAAGGATAAGTTATATTGTCTCCATAGGAAATTGAAGAAAAGTATTTAATAACTTAGACTAAAATGACTTAAAAACAAAGAGTTTGAAATTTAAAATTGAACTTTGAATGTTTTTAAGACACAATTGCAAAAGCAATCAACTTTGGTAACAAATTTACTGATTAAGGAGAAAACAAATACTTTTGAGTTTCAATTCCGCAAAATCAACAATTGACACGTTTAAACTAAGGTTTGGCTAAGCACAACTTCAAGATCTTGGCTTTTAGTTATAGTGACAACAAAGAAACAATCTTTTTCGATTCGTTCGTTCACAATGTCATCAATTTATCAATATCAAATTACCTATCAATTTTAGTAAATTAACGATGCAGGAAAATCGAAAACCGATAATCAAGTGAATAATTTTATTTATAAACAAATTCTTTTAGATCAACCAAAAAACTTATTTACATTCAATAACTTAATGTTCAACAAAATCCTAATTAAAACACATTAGTAGTTTTACTTAGCATGAATGATTCACCTGAAAGTGATCATAAAAACAATGTCAGGCATTGTCTTCGTTAGGCCTTCAATCTTGATTTGGATGGTGATTGAAGACGAACTAAAATGATTTAGGAGGCTTGACGACACCAAAAACCGAGGGGTTTTGTCAATTTCTGTGTTAGGGAAGTTCATGATTGGATTGCAATTGAATTGGTTTACCTAATCTTCAAATTCCATCAAATCCAGAACTCGTTAAGGCACTTGCGTATGATACGCTGACCTTAAGCGTATCATACGCCCACATCAGCATTCCAACGCCCACTTTCTGAATGTTTTAAGCAATACGCATGAATGATTCACCTGAAAGTGATCATAAAAAACAATGTCAAGCATTATCTTCGTTAGGCCTTCAATCTTGATTTGGATGGTGATTGAAGACGAACTAAAATGATTTGGGAGGCTTGACGACACCAAAAACCAGCGGGGTATTGTCATTTCCGTGTTAGGGAAGTTCATGATTGGATTGCAATTGAATTGGTTTACCTAATCTTCAAATTCCATCAAATCCAGAACTTGTTAAGGCACTTGCGTATTATACGCTGACCTTAGGCGTATCATACGCCCACATCAGCATTCCAACGCCCACTTTCTGAATGTTTTAAGCAATACGCCAAACTAAACACCCATCATACGCCCAACGGCGTATGGCACGGCCCTCCTTGGCATATCATACACCGGGTATGCTTCCAACTTGCCATATTGTGTAACTTTTGATATTTATGTTCTCTGTCCTTGTACTTTTCCTGCTTCTTTTGCATTAAATTAAGCTTTTTAAAGCCTCAAATACATATGAAACAAAACATAAATAAAGTCATCTTATTATAATAATAACAATCTAAAATCAATCATTTAGATAAGTTAAACACTAAAATATCGATACATGATCAATAGTATAATCAAATTAAAGATAATAAGATTATTGTTCTACCAATGTAATTTTTGTTTAACAAAAATATAAAAGTTATATAATTTTAAAATTATATATGAAGTACATAAAGGTATGTTAACGTCTGTTTTTTCCCCTTTTGCCCCTGGCATCGGTTTATTTGTTCCATTTGTACACGCGACTAGAGGTGTACAAACCGGTTTTTTTTTAACCCGGTTCGGGTTGGACCCGGTTCGGGTTGGACCCGGTTCGGGTTTGGTCAACGAATTCGTGCCCGGTTTTTGACCAAGAACCGGTTCGGGTCGGAACCGATTTTCAAGCCCGGCAAACCCAACCCGGTGGGAACCGGTTCGGGTTGGAACCGAACCGGGTCGGGTCTAAGAACCGGTTTGGAAAACCCGGTTTTTTTTTACCTACTATTTAAATTATAAACAAATTAATTACAAATTTTGATTAATTAAAAAATATTAGAGTAGATTAATTAAACACTATTTTTAAGATTTCCATTAATACGATTGTACGCTTTTTTATTTTCATTTTAACAAGTAAACAATTAATACGAATAAAAATCATAAGCGAGTTTTTATAAAGAAAACAATAAAAATTACATTAATTCATAAAAGTAAACAATTAATTCATTACGAAAAATAAAAAATAAAAAATACATTAATAGTAAAAAATCAATACGAATACAAGTTTTTCTAATTTAACCGTCTTCGTCGGTTTGTGTGCCAATGCGTTGAGACAAATCATAAGCGAGTTCTTCGTCGATAGCGGTGAGGATCGTCCGGTTTGTACCTCGTGCTCGTGTGTTTCTTCTTCAATCGGTGTTTCTTCTTCAAGGTTTGATATGTGTTGTCTTCGTTCGGCCGCATCTAAGTGGTCTTTTAAACAAATACACATCTGGAGTTAGCCTTGTTCTTCTAATCGATAAAACTCTGCCATTAACAGAAAATGCAGACTCCGAAGCTACCGTGGAAGCTTGGACGGTTAGTCAATCACGTGCCATGGCGGCTAGGACCGGAAATTGTGATTCCTTTCCTTTCCACCAAGCCAGAATATCAAATTTCAAGAATTCATCGGGAGACATAGTGGCTAAAAAATCGGTTCCCATATACCTCCCGAGTTCGCTACTTGGGGTGTTACCCCTCTGACGTTTACTGTTTTCATTTCTCAAAGTATTATATAAACTAATCATCGGGTCTCTACTTGAGCTCGACGAACTCGATTCCACGTTCGATGGTCGGTGGATGTTTGATGTTGCACCATATTTTTCAACATAAACATTAAACAATTTTTTAAAAATTTCATTAAATGTTTGTTTTGTATTAACATTAAAAAATGGATCTAAATCATGTAAATCTAAATCATAAGTTATCTCATCTATTAAAGTTTCTACCCCCGAAACATTTAAACACGGGTCTAGTGCGGCGGAACACGTAAAAACCGGGGGTAGTTCAATGAAATATTTTTTAAATTTTTCTTTCATCGGCAAAACCATTGCTGAAAACATTTCGTTTCTTTCTTCATATTCACTTAATTT
The DNA here is from genome assembly GCA_024085815.1 of Flaveria linearis. Lineage (NCBI taxonomy): Eukaryota > Viridiplantae > Streptophyta > Magnoliopsida > Asterales > Asteraceae > Flaveria > Flaveria linearis. Next base: position 73,395,140 of record CM044009.1, read on the forward strand.
ATGGGTCATTAAATAAATTTGATGAAGTGTTAGACAACTTGTCGGATAATAAACCCCCGACAATTTTGAAGTTGCGTTTTTAAAAAGCTCTAAAAATTGAGTTATTTCTTGAATATATTCCCAACCCTCTAACGGAAACGGAACAACCCGACCCCGCATCGCAAGACTATCGTGAATAACATGAAGCGTTTCTTTTTGTCGCAAAGCACTATTAAACATTTTCCAAGTAGAATTCCATCTAGTCGGGACATCCCAATTTGGTCCTAAACAAATGGAATTCGTATCGTGACACATTTTTCTATAATTAACATACCTTTTTCTACTAGTTTTAAAAACGTCACGTAACATGTTTTTGAAAGACGTTTTAAAATCTTCAACTTCAGGAACGCCAAGACCATCTTGCACAACTAAATTAATAATATGTGCAACACATCTTGAATGAAAAAATACGCCGTCACAAACCGGTTTATATTTTATTTTTAATTTTTCAACGGCGGATGTGTTGTTCGCGGCGTTATCAAATGACATTGAAAAAATTTTGTTTTCTAATTTATACGTTTTGATTACATAGTCTAAAATTTGAAAAAGATTATCACCGGTATGCGGATATCCAAATAATTCAAACGCAATCGTACGTTTCATCATTTGCCACGAACTTGGATCTATCCAATGGGCGGTGACGCAAAGGTACGATTCCGGTAAACCGTGTGGGGCGGACCAAACGTCGATAGTTAAGTTCACACCGGTTTGTAAATTTTCAAATAAAACCTTTAAATCATTTTTTGCTTGTTTCCAAAGATTTAAACAATCACGTCAAAGAGTGGTGCGACTTACGTGAGTGTAGCGTGGTTGAAGAGTTTCTTGAATCAATTTTGTTAACCGAGGGTTGTCGAAGTGATCGGATGGTAATCCTTCTTGAATTACAAACTTTGTCATTCTATCTCGAACCATATCGACGTTGAAGTTCCATAAACCATCATCGTTTCCGATTGATGTTTGCCCTTGACTCGGTGTACTTTTCAAAGACTTGCACCATTTGGTCATATGATTTCTCAAAGTCGAGTTTGAATCCGACTTGAAAAACGAACCGCAAGCCTTGCATCGAGCTTTATGTTGACCATTCGACATTTCGCATAAGTCGAAATTACACCAAATCTCTTGGTTTCGCGTTGTTAAAAGAATTCTAACAACGGTAGCGGTACTTGAGGATCCACCGGTTGAAATGGAAGATTCAGAAGCCATAATTCAAGAGATTGAGAGAATAGAAAGTTGAGAGTGAGGAGCGTTTTTGCGTTTTTAAGCACGTTTTTTAGCGTTTTTGAAGTTTTGAGTGTTGTGACTAAACCATTACACCCACTACCTATTTATACTATCATATAAGGGCAAAATGGTCCAAAAAAAGTGGAAAAAAGGTCAAAAACTAGCCCCCAACGGCCATATAGCCGTTTCTAACGTTCAAAAAAAAACGGTCAAAAACCGGTTCCAAACCGGTTTTTTGGACCTGTTTCGAAACCGGGTCGGGTAAAAACCGGGTCCAAACCGGTTTGGGCTAGAAAATTCAAAACCGGTCCCGAATCGGTGGGTTTTTTCGGGTTGGAACCGGGTTGGGGGTATACCGGGTCCGAACCGGTTCGGTTTCGGGTCGGGTCGTCGGGTCGGGTCGGGGGACCGGGTTTGGTGTGCACCTCTACACGCGACAACCTTTAAATTTTTCAACCATTTCAACAACCCATATTATGTTCTACATTTCTCATGTTAATTTCAAAATTTTATTATAACTCAAGTCATATATACATACATATATGCACGTATGTATGTTTCAATGAAATGTATATGGGCCGAGGTTTTAAGAGGGAAATGTACACATGGATTCAATAAGTAAGACGTATACATTCATGCAAGAAATATGATTTGGGTAAGTTTTAGCTTTGATTTATCATTAATGCTAAAGACACATATTATATGTGTTAAAATTAAATATTGTAAAGTCAACACACTTTATCTTCTCCAAATAGGCGAGCCACAAAAATTAGAGTGTTGATTTATACCTCAAAACCACCAACAAACACATGCATATTAAATGATAACTTTGCTGAACTTGCGGTCGATCACTTCATTTTTTATTTTAGTAAGTAGATTTTGCGTGTGAATTTGTCGAATTATTACGAATGAATAAACGTTATGGATGAAATTATGACGTAAGAGATAGAATAATTAACGCATAAATAAATTATCATGCAATAGTAAATTATAGCGCAATAGATATTTTTGCATAATAATTATATTTTTATGTGGTAATTCGACGAATGTGTTTCTTATTGCGTGATAATTTCACCTCACTTTATACATTTTTACGAAAAGAATTTGTATTCTAAACTTTCTCCAATTCTATGTATGCAAGATTAATTTGCAACATTTTTTAACAATAATTTTTTTCAACACTTAATTATATTTAACCTTTTATAGATTTAATTTACGTCAATTTTGTGTGACTATATAGTTTTTCATTGTTTAAATTGTTTAACGTTGACTTTTATATTTGAAAATGGTTTATTCAAAGTTAAATGTTCTAAATACAAACTTCACGTATATTAAAAACATAGGGTATAACGTTTATAAACTTAAGAACTTATTATAATTTACAAACTTAAGAACTTCTCTTTTTTTTAATTTAAACGACTATAACATTTCCATATGTTATTATTTCTTAAAAAAATTACAACATTAATTCATAAAAATTTTGTTTTTAATATAATTATAATATTGTTATATTAAAAAAAATTATACGTTAATACTACATATCTGTAGTATTACGATATTTCATATATATAATATGATATACTGCACATATGTAGTTTGATATACTTTACATATGCAACACATATGTAATACATGAATATTTTATTCAAATTAAATATAAACACAATTCTTGATATTATGATATAATTCTTTAAAAAAACAATATCGAAAGTTATAGGCGTTTAAAAAAAAGATGGAATGAGTTCTCAAGTTCTCAAATTTAAATTAGTTCTCACATGATCCCCTCCCTAAAAACTTATATACATGATACTAACAAATATTTGGGTGCTTTAAACGGGTGAACATAGGGCATGAGAAGTACATTCAATCTTCTTGTTTTTCTTGCGTGCCACATAAGCATGATATCTTAATACAAATTAAAATGATCCGTGAACTCGAAACTTTAATTCATATCTCAATACAAATTAAAGTAATTATGTATTGTAATATTTACATTCTCGTAACAACCATCATTGTACATGCCCACACGACTCTACAGCACTAAACTTGCAACTTTGTTTATTGGTGTAACAATAATTTTGGTTAAAAACTTTCTAACAGATCATCCATTATAGAATTCATCTCAACAAAGCATGTTTAAGTGTGGATTCTTCCCTCGTTCACAAACCAAAATCCGGTTAATAGTGTATGAGGCCAAATATTATTTATGAGCCTTGTACTTCCTTCATGGGCAACAAAGTGTAATAAAGAAAGTTCAACACATTGTTGACCAAGACGAATATGTTAGGTTATAAATAATAATTGGTATCAAATATAACCAACAGGTTTTGTACATAAGGTTGATTGGTAATGATTGGTATGAGTGGGACAAAGTGGATGATATTTATTAGAGTGAATGGTTGGGTGTTAGATGTAACGCGTGTGTTAAGCACAGGGGCGACTTAACCTTGTTGAGGGGTTTAAAAGTTAAAACGAATTCAAAATACAGGGCCTCTTTTTTAAACAAAATTATTAAATGGTGAGTTGGCCTGGTAATGGGTTGTGTATCATGTAGAGATGGTTCGACGGGCTGGATAACGGGTTAAAACGTATGAATAACTTTTTTATAGGTTGGTTGGCTAAAAGAATGTAGTCTAAACAAGAGTGGCGTATGTATGAAATTGTGTAGTATAAAGAATAGTCAAGTTCAACAAAATTGTTGCTTATATTTATTCTTATGGAGACTTAAAGTTCATATACATCCGATGACAACAATACTGATTGGTTTTGAATATTTTCCTTTCACATCCTGAAATTTCAAACAAACTTTTAGATAGTTTTGATCTGAATTCAGTATAACTCAAAAGTGAATTAATGCTAATCACAAGAAAGGCACACTCTGGACAGGATCAAACCCATTGCATGAATCAAACAAAACCACTGGCGGAGCTTGAGCCAAAGAAGCTTCGCCCCTGAACAAAACGCTCGGAAGTTTAAATATGCTTTGTCATATAATATAGGGATAACTTTGTAAAATAGTAACAAGCTTTAAAAATGTTCCAATTAGGTAACACAAGTTTTAAAAGTGTTTCAATTAGGTCATTCAGTTTTTATATTTTATATAAATTAAAAGTCTTGAACATATTTTTAGCATGTTATATTTTTGCTTCAATTAGAAAATACTATCTTTTGATGCTGATATGAAATGTTAACGTAAATTTTAGGTATTTTTCATAATTAACTTGTTTTTTTTAATTTTTAATATAATTTTATATATTGAAAATTCTGACCCCCACGTTTTCTCCACCGTTACTTTCTTGGCATAAGAAAATTAATGATGACTCGATTTGATCGTTTAGTGGTCCAATTTGAGAAAAATATAATGAGTGACTAAATTAGAACACTTTTAAAATTTGATTACTTTCTGTGACATTTTTCCTATAATATAAGTACATGACTTAGGAATGAAGGCGGTAATGTGTGCGAGCCCCGATCGGAGACACAGACTCATTCACAGTGGAAGTGGGACTCCACCAAGGATCGGCACTGAGCCCATTTCTCTTCACAGTAGTGTTGGATGAGATGACCAAGTCTATACAGCAGCCAGCTCCGTGGTGCATGCTCTTTGCGGATGATATTGTCTTAATATCGAAATCTAAAAGGGTGCTTAACGACAAGCTAGAACAGTGGAGAGCAGCACTAGAGCGCAAAGGTTTAAGGATAAGTCGCTCAAAGACAGAATACATGCATTGTAACTTTAGTGGCGAGGCGGAAGAGGACATCCAAATCAGTATTCAGGGTATGGCGGTCCCACAAACGTCTAGGTTCAAATACCTGGGCTCGTACTTGCAGGAGGACGGAGAGATACACAGCGATGTAGCGCACCGTGTTCAAGCAGGACGGTGCAAGTGGAGAGCAGCATCAGGGATCCTATGTGATAAGAGGTTTCCAGCAAAACGAAAGGGAAAGCTATATCGAGTGGCAGTACGTCCAGCTATCTTATATGGAACAGACTGTTGGGCCATAAAGAAATTGCACGAGAAACAAATAGAGGTAGCGGAAATGCGAATGCTGAGGTGGATGTGCGGTCACACAAGACTTGACCGGATAAGAAACGAAGTGTATCGCCAGAAGCTAGAAGTGGCCTGTATCGCAGATAAAATACGAGAGGGAAGATTAAGATGGTTTGGGCATGTCAAGAGGAGACCAATGGCGGCACCAGTTAGAGCAGTAGAGAACATCATCTTAGAGGGTAGGAGGAGTAGAGGAAGACCTAGATTGACTTGGGATGAGGTAATTAGGCGAGATATGATACACCTGCACCTCTCTGAGCACATGATCGAGGATAGGACTGAGTGGAGGCGTAGAATTAAAATTAAGGACTTCTAATGTGACCTATAGGAAGGAAGGGTATTTGAATTCTGGTTGCGGGGCCTGATGTCTAAGTAGCCCATATCTGCCCTTTAACGGTGATTCTACATGCACCCAGGATATATGTATGCTATGTGTTGTATGATTTATTGTGTATTGTAGGCTATGTGTTGTATGATTTATTGTATGATGTCCTGCCATCGATATGGCTTTTTGTTTACGGTATGCTATGTGTTGTATGACTTATTGTATGTTGTCTTGCTACCAGTATGGCTTCTGCTATCGAGTCGGGGGTCTCATTGGAAGTGGTCTCTCTACCTAACAAGATAGAGGAAAGACTCGCCTACACCTACCCTCCCCAGACCCTGCTCTTGAGTGGGATATACTGGGTTTGTTTGTTTGTTTAAAAAAATCGGTTTGGGAAAAAACCTGAAAAAAACCGAACTGATTTAAAAAATAACCTCTTTGACTCCGGTTCCTAGCCCGACTCGAACCAGCAGTTTTATAAGGGTTTGTAACCCGACACCAAAAACCAGTTTGTAAGCCGGGTTCGATTAAAGAAAAACCCGGTTTTTTCCTAAAAAGTCGGTTTACAAACTCTCCGGACCGATTAGAGCGGTTTGAGGATTGTTTTATGAAAAATCGGTTTGAAACCAAATCGGTTTGAAAAAAAACGGTTTGTACATAAAAAAAAAGGTTCGGTTTTAAAAACCGTTTAAAAACCGTTTTAAAAACCGAACCGGTTTAGAAAAAAACGGTTTGTTCACCTCTAGACTACCGGGTGTACATAACTAATACTCTTTCAATACAATAAAATTGAATATGTTTGTGTGTTTATGAGCGATAGAGATGTGGGATAAAATAATATTAAACCAAGGAAGTTTTAGCTTCCATGCATAATTAAAGGGATGTTTGATAGAATTTTTAGCTTCCATGCATAATTAAAGGGATCTTTTAAATGTGTAACTTGTTTTTCCAAGTCATGCGAATTTATCTTAAAGATTAGTATATTCAATATTGTCACACCCCAAAAACCGATTTGTACCACAGATGAACACGTGGAAGGGCGGTAACTAATGTTGGAATTTTACCAACGATTATAGTCAAACGGTTATCATAAGAAACATGATTATTGTTACGAAATCCTTAGACTTATTCACATTACCTACTTAAAGTTAAGACAAGTTTTCATAAAAATCTTTTCCTACGAAAAGATCTACACTTAGATGTTTAGGTCTCACGTTTCGTCATCATCTCCCAACACCGTTTGACCTTCCCGAAATCCCTACGCATCAATCCCAATTAAGATTTCTTACGGACCAGAAAAGCATGAGAAAATACTAGGTCAACAAAAGTTGGTGAGCATTCGGGTTTCGAAATTTACAAGAAAAACAATTTATTTTCCAATTTCATTGTGATGATAGAGAAATTAATATATGTATCATAGACTAGCTAGGTCATACGATAACTTTGGCTATAAGTCCATAATCAAACCAAGAAACACGTTGTTACCCCACAACAGTCCAAACATATATACTCCCTCACAATCCTGACCAAAGCGACTGGTCGTGAGAGCGGGCCCTTCTAACCCGATAGATCTACCCATATAAGTCTGTGGCCTCCCCGAGGTTAATGATTATGGGGGATTTAGGGGCTCAGTAATATGTACGCATATAACTGACCCAACTTATACCATCAAATTAATATATTAGTTTTCTCAATCAATCATCATATATAAAATAATCCATGTCTTTAAATCATGTTTTTCCCCCAAAAATTATTTTAGATAAAACAATATTTAAAAATGGGGCCAAAATACTCACCTTGAGTATGATCAGAAAAGCCAATATGTAAATTCTTCGAACCGACAAACCCTAAATATACATATATTTGTCAATACGAGGTAATTCCTGTTTAATGAAATAATGTTCACCCGACTTGTATTATATTAAAATGTTTTGGTCAAATTTCTCGTAAAGCTTTATTTTAGAAAACGTATATGATTTATAATTCGCTGGCGTATAAGCTACCCTAATGCGCTGATGTCCAATACTAACTATTAGCCTATTATAAACCTTATGCTAATCTTACGTTACCTAGTTATCTATTTTCAATCATAAATCTAAAATATATTTATTTTCGACATGGTTTTACCTATTGTCTTTTTAAATAATTTTGAAAAATAGAGTATTTTATACGAATCTTCCTTTACGTTTTATTTTATAACTAAATTTAATTAAAGTATATACTTATATATATAAATTTATATTATTTATTCATCATTATTCTAAAAAGGTATATTGTTCTTGTTTTAGTCTTGTGTTGATCAATATTCTTATATCTTCTTGAGGTCCAAATGTCATCTTAGTCAAGCCTAGAATTCTAGTTCTCGATTCATTGTTTATCTAACTTTTTTTATTTAATTTTTGACATAATAACATATTCAAGTATTCATCTTTTTCTTTTATGTACCTTTTATCTTGATCATTATTAATCTTTAGCAATATCATCCAATATTTCTTACTTAGTCATGATTCTACTTTATTATCACCCACAATAATCATCCAAATATTTCCTCTTAATAAGTTTCTTAGAATGTCATAAATCCACTAAGTCTCCTATCATCATGCATTCATACATACATGTCACATACATACATCCATGCACATTCTTACAACCCTAACTCAAATCCATACTTGATTCTACCAACTAATACTATTCCTAACCCAATTTTCAGATTTCTCAAGCCACTTCAAGATCCATTTTTACCAATAAACTCATTTTTCCAAAATCAACAAGTGGGTGAACCAAATAATCAGATTTTAATCTTGATGATCCATGCAAGAACATAACATCGAGTATTAGACTAAATCGTTATACCTTGAGTCTAAATCCTTGGTTTCTAACGTTAGCTCACGACATTTCCGACTCGATTTCACCTTGAACACTAAACCGGTTTTTGACTTGTAAATCCTTCTTGATGTTGAATCCAAAAGGACAATGTGAGTCCTTAGTGTAATAGTGGGGTGATTCCGAAGGTGAGGTGGGTGTTTGCGATGGTGACCGAAAAAGGGGGGGGTGTCGACGGTTGTGGTGTCGGGTGGTGATGGTCGCGGTTGTGGTGTCGGGTGGTGGTGGTCGGCGGTGGTGATGGCTTCAGTGGTGGTCGGCGGTGGTGATGGCTTCAGTGGTGGTCGGCGGTGGTGATGGCTTCAGTGAGGTGGTGTTTGGTGGCGGCGATTGTGGTGTCGGGTGGGGTGGAGGTGGTGGTGGCTGTCGATGAAGGGGAGGAGAAGAGGGCAGTGGAACCGGCGGCCGAAGGTGGGGGTGATGCCACTGCCGTCCCTTGGCAGTGGCGGCGATGGGCGGTCCGGCGGTGCAGGTGGTCCGGCGGTGAAGGTGGTGGTTGTGGATGTCACACCCCGGGCCCAGAGAGGCGGGACGTAACGATTAGTAAACAATAACCAAATGCAGCGGAAACTAAATGGTTTAATAAGTACAACTTGCAAAATTTTACATCAGAATATTTGCTTAGTTTAAATTTACAAGGTGCCTAAATCCACAATCTATAGATGTCATGGTCAATCTCTCGTTATATGTTTCTTGATGCTTCGGTAACTAAGGCTTTTGGGCTCGGCTTTTGTCTTCAACACCTACCCTCAATTCTTGCTTCGGATTTAGATAACGTCTATAGCTCACTATTCTCCCTAGCTGTACCTGAAGACATGCTCAAAAAGAAAAAGTGTCAACTAAAAAGTTGGTGAGTTCTCGTGTCCCCTTTTTATTTTAAGCTTTTGGGGATGAAGCATGCTCTATTTTTATTTTTAAAGCTGAAACTATTATTTTGTGATATTATATAAAATGCTATGTTGTGGACTTGTTGATTCCTGCTGATACAAAGATCACGATCATTAATTCTTTGGTGAACCGCTTGTTTACGTGGATAGATCTATTTGGGGAATCCCCCACACCCAGTGGCTCCCGCTACAGGGAGGCACCCCCACTGGAGATCCGAAAGGGTCGTAGTGGCATGTGACAGGTTTTATAAGAAACAAACGTGGGCCTTACTGGCAGGTAAGGATCCACATGCTAACAGGCTCAGCTTCTCCCTGCGGGGTTAACCGGACCAATAGCTACACATATTTCTCCAAACACCCCATAAACGCAGCTTTCAATCCAATTAAACATTACCAACACCTTCTTGGACATGAATCGAACCTGTCCCCCTCTTAATTTGGATAATGGAGTTACCTAACCCACTAAACCCACTCGACCAAACTTTCGGCCGACCGTCCACCAAAATCAAGCACTATGCTATAAACTAATCGAATTAATCGTGTATATAAGACCATATATCAGTTCCTAATCGAATGAACCATTCTAAACCATCTGAAACACAACTAAACCTCTCGAATTAAACACTACTTCACCGCGAACCTGCAAGTGGGTCGAACACCACCCTCTGACCTCTCTAACTCGAATTAAACAGAGGGCTATTCATCTTGGAGTTCATTCGAAGCTAACTGCAAAGTTGATTTGATTAACAACACCAATTAGGCATCGAACCGATCTCGTGACAGTCGCGACTTGTTCTTCGACTATTCATCACCTATACATCTTCTAATCGGGTAATTGAATATATTAACACGTACGAAATTACATGGGGAATCAAAGCCCCATGTTAATTTCAGTAATAATTGTTGATTCGATGTTCAATTTGAACAGAATCGAATTAGGGTTCTTGGTGGATTTGGGAAAGGTTTGGGTTGTGTTTAAAAGAAAAGGAAACCGAGAACTCATGCGGCTTAGGCCTTTGGTTCACTGGTTCGGTGTGTGTGTATGCATGGAGAGGACCCGGGTTCGACCCCGGGCAGCCTCTTTTATTTGTTTTATTTTTTTAAGCCTTTTAAAGTACTCTAAAAATATGGAAAAATTCCTAAAAATTATAAAAATAAATTTTATAAGTTCCCCTTATTTTAAATCTTACAAAACAGTTTCTTGTAAATTTATTTTATTTAAAAATATAGTTCTTCTCGTGAATCTTCAGTTGTCTCGAGGCGTAAGCTATCACCTTGTCGCGTTGCATCAGGACACAACCCAATCCTTGAATGGATGCGTCACAATACACCACGAAATCATCGGTCCCCTCTGGTAGTGCCAATATCGGTGCACTACAGAGTTTCTGTTTCAATAGCTGAAAAGCCGCCTCTTGACTTTCACCCCATTTGTATGTCGTTCCTTTGTGGGTTAAAGCGGTGAGAGGTTGTGCAATCTTAGAGAATCCCTCTATGAATCGTCGGTAATATCCTGCTAACCCCAGGAATTGCCTTATCTCAGTCGGTGACTTAGGTGTAGCCCAATTCTTTATCGCCACAATCTTGGCAGGATCAACATGTATTCCCTTCTCATTAACAACATGACCTAGGAATTGCACTTCACGTATCCAAAAGTCACACTTAGAGAATTTGGCATACAGTTGCTCATTCTTCAACAATTCCAAGATCAATCGTAGATGCTCTTCATGGTCCTCCTTGGTCTTAGAGTATATCAGTATGTCATCGATAAACACAATAACAAACTGATCGAGATAGGGTTTGCACACGCGATTCATGAGGTCCATGAATACCGCAGGTGCATTAGTCAACCCAAAAGGCATGACCAAGAACTCGTAATGACCATAACGAGTACGGAATGCGGTTTTGGAGATGTCCTCCTCACGAACTCGGAGTTGATGATAACCAGACCTCAAGTCGATCTTCGAATAATAGCTTGATCCCTGAAGCTGATCAAATAAGTCGTCGATACGAGGTAGAGGATATCGGTTCTTGACTGTGACTTTGTTTAATTCTCTATAATCAATGCACATTCGGAAAGTGCCGTCCTTCTTCTTAACAAAGAGAACAGGGGCTCCCCAAGGTGATGAGCTAGGTCGGATAAAGCCCTTATCTAAAAGCTCCTGAAGTTGTGATGACAACTCCTGTAATTCGTTTGGTGCTAATCGATAAGGTGCTCTAGCAATCGGGGCTGCACCGGGAGTCAGTTCGATTTGAAATTCCACTTGGCGATGAGGTGGTAGTCCAGGAAGATCCTCTGGAAACACCTCTGGAAAATTTCTTACCACGGGAATGTCTTCTATTTTCTTTTCCTTGGACTGCTTGTCGGTGACGAGTGCCAGAATAGCCACACGCCCTTTTTGTAACAACTTTTGCGCCTTCATGTAAGAGATAATACCCATTACTGCACCACTCCTATCGCCTTGGACTGTAAGAATTTCATCACCAACAGGGATTCGTATGATCTTCTCGTGACATATGACTTCTGCTTGCTTATTAGAGAGCCAATCCATGCCTACCACAACGTCGAAACTTCCTAGTGTAACAGGCATAAGATCTATAGCGAAAGTATGACCAGCGAGTTCTATCTTACAATCTCTAAGAATGTGTGTTACATGGATTTGTTTACCGTCAGCCAATTCTACGGTATATTTGGATTCTAAGGCAGAAGGAATATCATTTAGAAGACTACAGAACTTTAAGGATATGAAACTCCTATCGGCTCCAGTATCAAATAGTATAGAAGCAAAACAACCATTCAGGGGAAACGTACCAGTAACCACATTCTGGTCATCCCTTGCCTCGCCGGAACCGATCACGAATGCGCGACCCTTGGCATTGCCCCCGTTATTATCCTTGTTTCCACTCTTCAGCTTCGGGCAATCCTTCCGGTAATGACCCTCCTTACCACACTCAAAACAACTCCTAGTCGCTCCGCCCTGGCGTTGTTGTTGAGGTTGTTGCTGAGTCATCAGCTCGCTCCTGCAATCTTTGGCAGCATGACCCATCTTTCCACACCTTAGACAACGGATGCGGTCACACTGGCCATGGTGGTGGAAGTTGCACTTGTTGCATTTTGGATACCTGCCCGCGTAGCTACTCGATCCCTGGCCATAGTTGTTGTGGTTCTGATTGTTGAAGCTTCTTGAAGGGTCAAACTTTTTGGTCTGTTGTTGTTGGGTGTTGTTAGAGCTTGAAGACTTGTTGTTATTATTGCCGTCCCATTTCCTTTTGTGATCAGAAGAACCAGAAGCAGCGCCACGTTTAGGCAAGGTGCCCTGTGCCACTGCCTGGTCAGTGAGTTTATGAGCCAGTCGGATGGCCTACTGAATAGTGACAGGATCAGCAGCCATCACACTAGCTTGGATCTGAGGAGCTAGACCATCAATGTATTTTTCGATCCGTTTGTAGGCCGGAGTCACCATCTGAGGACATAATGCAGCCAACTCGTGCGAACGAGTCATGTACTCCTCAATGTCTGAACCAACCATCTTTAAATTCCAAAATTCTGCCTCCAGTTTCTGGACTTCGCTCCTGGGGCAGTACTCTTCTTTCATTAAATCTTAAAGTCCTCCCAAGGCATACTGTTAGCAGCATCAAGTCCTAAGGTTTGGACCTGTGAGTTCCACCATGTCAAAGCTGGTCCTTCCAAAGTGCCAGAAGCATACTTGACACGGTTTTCTGCTGGACAGTTACACATTGCAAAGGCGGATTCCAGCTTCTCAATCCAACGAAGGAGGTTAACAACACCTTCGGAGCCTTTGAAGGAATGAGGTTTGCAGTCCATGAACATCTTGAAAGTGCAGACTGCTTGACCTGGAATGAGTGGATACATTTTAAGGATTGTCACGTAGAGTATCAAGGATTTGATCCAAAAGATCTATTTGACAGAGGTTTACCTCCTTGGTTTTGGTTCTGGTTGATATTGTTATTTTGATTTTGGTTCCTGGTCTGTTCGAACGCCTCGAGCGCTTCAGCAACACGCTTATTTATAATGGCATCGAGTTCAGCTTGTGTTAGATTAATGTTTTCTTGTCTACGTGGGCGTCCAACTCTTCGTCCAGACATGATTCTACGTATTCACAATACATGACAGTCACTATCGAATAATAACTATTGATAACAATAATTTGTTTCATACTAGTAGAAATGAAGGATTTGTTTGCATATCGATAATGAGGTTTCATGAGAACCGAGACTTTATGTCTCCAAGTATAGAACGAAAAATTGTACTGACTATGACTGTTATCACCTAATAGAGTTACCAGAATTCTCATTGTGCGCGTAAGATGGAACTCAAAGCGTGGACCAGAGTTCACCTGGGAACGTGAGGATCAAATGAAATCCAAGTATCCTCATCTTTTCGTTTCAGCCTCCTCGTGAACAAATTTCGGGACGAAATTTCTTAAAGTAGGGGATACTGTAACAACTCGTAATTTCTCGATAAATGAAATTTAATTTTATAAATAAAAGAGTATAACACGTTGATGTTAATTCCAATAATTATAATAATAACATTAATAATAATATTAATAATAATGTTTTCTAAAAAAAAAAAAAAAAAAATACATATTAACTTGAATTTAAGAAAGGTTAAGGGGGGGGTTGTTTGTCATTAATAAAACTTAGAAACTTAAGTTCTTGGCATAAAATAACAAAGTTCCAAACCACAGGGACCATTTGTGTAAAATTCGATTTAAACACCCAACCCCCCGCTGTCGACCCCGTTCCCCGCCGGTCACTATTCCGGCCGTCGCTCCGGCGATGCTAACCACCCAAATCCACTTCGTTTTAAACAAATCAAAGCACCCCGACATTTTCAAGTGCGAGATTCGAACCTTACCCCACCTTTCATTTGAAAAATCAAGTGCTATAACCCACTGAACCACTCACCTCACCTTTCGGCCGAGAAACCGGGCCACGAACGCCCATTAACACTAATAATTCTCTAATTAATTGAACATAAAGGACCATATAATTGTTACAAATCGAATACCATTCGCAATTACAACTTAAAACACATAAACATATCAACTCGACCACCACCCGTACCCGCGACCTGCAACTCAATCGAAGGGCCTGTTCGGAGCAATCTTTGTTGAAATTAACAGTGGGTTCTTGATCACAAGCATCATTAGAAACTTCCTGTTGAAAGAATTGGATTATAATCACAGTTGGGCATCAATCGAACATCGAGAATCCGCGACTGTTCTTCGTAGCATTCATCATCAATCTGACTTCATTCTGGTAAATTAAACCCACCTACACACTCGACTTATCATGGGGAACAAAAGCCCCATGTTCGCAGTTGCTTTCTAATCAAATCGAACCTCAATTTGGGTTAGGTTCGAACTAGGGCACATACGGGATTAGGGGTGGATTGAAATTGAATTTAAAACAATTAAGAACCAAATCTATCGCGGCAGTAAGCCTTGGTTCATTGGTTCCCTGCTTCCATGCCACCCGAGAGGTCCCGGGTTCGAACCCGGGCAACCTCTTTTATTTTTTTAAAGGCTTTTTGGACTTCTAAAAATTACAGAAAAATTATAAAAATTATAAAAATAATTTTTATAAACCTGGTTTATATTTTTGAGCATTGAATAATTTCCTGGAGTATATTAAAGTTTATCAAATTATTTACAAATACGATTTATTTTATAAAATATACTTTAAACAAACGGTTTTGAATAATATTTTTGTAATTATTCTTTGTTAATAATTCGGGCTTAATTATATGATGAACACCATCGTTACATCAAGAATTCATTTCTAAAAACACTTAATAATTCGTTAAATGGATTAAAAGTATGAAATTTATTTTATAAATTTAATTACTTAAACAAAACACATAACTCTATCAAAATCTTAATTCATATTCGAACGTTAATTATATTATAAACCCGTAAATAATAACTAACATTAACTATGTTCATACTAAACGAAACACAGGTTAACTGAAATTCTAATCGTCGTGCGAACATTACTTCTTTGCAACACAGTCAAGGTGAGTTTCACGGCCCCTTTTTACTTTCTTTTCTTTTTGGGGGAGAAAACATGCAAACATATTTTATGAATGGTTGCCAGTATTATTGATATCGTCTGTTACGTTAGTGTAAACACACAAACAGTCCTGACACGCTCGAACCGTTAGTAATGGGATTAGCGAGGTAATACTGAGTAGTACTACTGGGTCTGACAAACCCCGCCCGGGCTAGTCGCGCTAGCTTGATTGGAGGTCAAACGGGTGCATTATTGACCTAACATTTGTCACTGTCTTGCGAGACGTGACGGGGAAACACAAACATATAGGACATGCAAACAGTCAGCTTCGGTTCGAAACACTAAGTAACATGATTATAGGCTAGCTACCTATCGATATGCTGTAATTACTAAACCATTCGGACAGTCAAACAGTTACGAACAGTCGAACAGTTACAAAAGTCAAACAGATACAAACAGTCGAACAGTTGTAAACATTTTATTCTGTGATAAAACCTGTGAACTCACCAACTTTATGTTGACATATTTTAGCATGTTTTCTCAGGTCACAGAAACGCACAAGATTAAGAACTCAGCTAGGATGCATGCATGGCATACATCACAACACAACTGTTTTAATTTGTGAAACACTATTGATTATTATGGTTAAAACGCATGTTGAAACGATTCACTGTTGATTTCTATATTTGAAACGCTTCCGCAAGTCTGAAACACTCATGTTTGAATTAAACAACTAATTACTGGATGTTATGTTTTGTAATTACTGTGTTTGGTGTAACTGATGCTTATCTGAGATCCTGGTGTGTCACACGCCTGACGGTAAAACCCCGTTAGCGGATTTTGAGGGTGTGACAGTGGAGTTGGCAGCCGAGAGAGAGGGAAGAGAGAAGAGAAGAGGAAATGAAGATGAAGTGTTTGTGTTAGTGTGTGTTTCCAAGGTAGGATTTTGTAGAGATTTGTTTTGCATGTGTAGTCTTCCAAGAATTATTTTTGGCTGGGAAAATATATTCTTTCCCATCATTACAACCCAATAATAATCTATTATTATTATTTTATTTATTTATTAATTAAAAGTTATTATTATTATTATTTATTATTATTATTAATTTTATTATTATTAAACGTTTTGTCTCAATTGATTTATCTGTCAATGGGTTTTGCGTTAATATCGATCAAATACTGATCATTGACTCTCATGGGTGCAATGTACTGTGTTGAAAATTTCAAATTTAGCAAGACATTTCTTTTTAAGAAGAACATTGGTCAATCTATAGAGAGTCAAACGAGTCAACTAAGGTAATAATTTACTGCTTAAAGTTCGAAGAATTGAGTTGACGTTTGACCTGATTTTTGTCGGGTTGTTAAAAATATATATGTAGAACTTAACATTTGATTTTTTAAAATAAGAATATCACTTGCAAGAGACAATCCAGAAAACAAAACATTCTAGTAAGAATAATACCATACAAATTTGATCATATTAATAATTACAAGTTATTGTATAATATAATGCATTTGTCGTGGAAACAAGTTGCTTCCATCGCAGATGCATAAATCAAAAACTTGATTTCAGTTTTTTTTTTACCACTTCTCAACTCGTGGATATTACAACAAATGCCTGTTATAATATATATATATATATATATATATATATATATCTATATAATATATATATATATATACTTAAAGTTCTCTTTACAACTTCTCTTTCAACATACTCAGAATTGAAATGTGAAAATGATTGAATTTATTAACTCGGAAGCAAAGAAAGAAGTATTAATACATCAACAAACTACTAACTAACCTTTAAATAACTAAACTAACCTTAAACTAACTCTAAGTCACGTGAAAAACACATGATCAGAACAATATTAAAATATAACACCCCCCTCAAGTTGGAGGCTCTGAAAGCCCTAACTTGGAAACGTTCTCTTGATGCAGAGGAGTAACAAGACTCTTTGTAAAAACATCAGCAAGTTGAACCTTCGTGCCAATATGCAGCAAATTGATAAGACCTTGTTGAAGTTTTTCACGTACAAAATGGCAATCAATTTCAATATGCTTGGTGCGTTCATGAAACACGGGATTTTTAGCAATATAAATGGCTGCTTGGCTATCACATTTAACTGGAATGGGAAGGATATTCGGAACATTCAGTTCAGCAAGTAAACGTGTTAACCAAGCAAGTTCAGCAGTGAGACGTCGAAGAGATCGATACTCAGCTTCAGCCGAGCTGAGAGAAACAGTATGTTGTTTCTTTGATTTCCATGACAATGGACAACCTCCGAAAGAAATGAAATAGCCACTAACAGAGCGACGAGTATTAGGACAGGATGCCCAATCTGAATCACAATAAGCAACCAAATCAAGAGATGAATTATTGTTGAAAAATAGACCTTGAGCAGCGGAAAACTTGATATATCCAAGAGTATGCATGGCTGCAGTCCAATGAGAGGAACGTGGAGCAGTCATGAATTGACTTAAAAATTGGACAGCAAATGCCAAGTCGGGTCTAGTGTGAGTCAAATAATTCATCTTGCCAACTAGACGACGATATACCAAAGGATCAGGAAGCAAATCACCATCATCTGTCTTAAGTTGAAGATGAGCAGGTAAAGGTGAATGATGAATAGGAAGAGAAGGAGAAGCAAATTCCTTAAGTAACTCAGCAGCAAATTTGCGTTGTGTCATAATAACTCCATTGGAGTCTTGTAAAACCTCCATTCCCAAAAAATAATTCAAAAAACCAAGATCTTTGATCTTGAAAGTAAGATCAAGGGTAGATTTTAAAGCATTGATTTCATCCACATTGTTACCCGTAATAAGAATGTCATCAACATAAACAGCCAAATGGACAATAGAAGAGCCCATATGCTTAGTGAAAAGAGAATGATCATTATAGGATCGGACATAACCATGGGCTTTCAAAAATGTAGACAACTTGCCATACCATTGTCTAGAAGCCTGTTTTAGGCCATATAAAGATTTCTGTAACTTCAGAACTTTATTAGATGGTAAATCCATACCAGGAGGGGGAGACATGTAGATATCTTCATCAAGATCCCTATGTAAAAAAGCATTGTTAACATCCAGTTGAAACATGGGCCAATGTTGTTTAGTTGCAACACTGATTAAACTTCTAATAGTGGTCATTTTGATGACAGGAGAAAATGTCTCAAAATAATCAATCCCCTCCTTTGTGTGTCCCCTCTTACTACCAATCGAGCTTTACATCTTTCAAGAGTACCATCTGCTTTAAGTTTGATCTTGTAAACCCACTTACATTTATAGGCTTTTTACCCAAAGGTAAATCAACAATGCACCAAGTATTGGTGTTTTCAAGAGCTGCAAACTCTTTTTGCATAGCTTCCTGCCAAGCTGGATATTGAGCAGCCTCAGAATAAGAGTGGGTTTAGAAATAGTATCAAGAGCATTAAGAATACTTTGAGCAGAAGAACTGAGATCAGAAGAAACAAGATTGGCAGTGGCAAAACAATCATTAGTAAGAGTGTGAGGACAAGAAGAACAAGACTGAAGAGAAGTATGAACATGATTACAAACATAATCATTGAGATGAGAAGGAGGATTAACAGTCCTAGAAGACCGTCGGAGAGGAATAGAAGGAATGGAAGAAGTATGTGTGGAAGAAGAAGGAGTGGAAGAAGAAATAGAATTCAAATCATCAAAAATTTGATCAAAATTGTCAAAAACAGGAAATAAGTGATGATTTGAAGGAGAAGGAATGGAAGGAAAGATGTGTTCAAGAAATATAACATTCCGTGAAACAAAAATGGTTTTAGTATCAATGTTATATAGCTTGTATCCTTTCTGTCCCATGGGATAACCAATGAAACACAAGGGACAGCTCGTGGCTGAAACTTATCTCTGTCAGATTTCAAAGTGGAGGCATAACATAAGCAACCAAAACTTCTTAAATGATCATAAGAAGGAGATTTATGAAACAATGTTTCAAAAGGTGTTTTACCATTAAGAATAGGAGTAGGAAATAGATTTATAAGATGAGTGGCAGTAAGTACACAATCACCCCAAAAAGAAATTGGAAGTTTGGATTGAAACAATAAAGCTCTGGCAGTCTCTAAAAGATGCTTGTGTTTTCGTTCAACAATACCATTTTGTTGAGGTACTCCAACACAACAAGTTTGATGAAGAATTCCTTTACTTAAAAGATAAGCAGCCTGCTTAGTACCTGTTCCCAGCTCAAAAGCATTATCAGATCTAATGCATTTTATTTTAGATGCAAATTGAGTAGAAACCATTTCAACAAAACCTTGAAGGATCTCAAAAGCATTAGACTTAGTAGTCAACAAATGAGTCCATGTGTTTCTACTAAAATCATCTACAATGGTGAGAAAGTATCTAAAACCATTATATGTAGCAGTATTATATGGTCCCCATATGTCAATATTAACAAGATCAAATGGTTTTGCTGTTGTAGTTTTACTAACAGGAAAAGGAAGACAATGTTGCCTAGCTTTAGGGCAAATTGCACAAGATTGAATGGAATCATTAGTCATAGAACCAAAAATGGGTAACTGTTTCAGCCTATAAAGAGGCAAATGACCAAGTCTATAGTGCCAAGTGTTATTGTCAATGACATTATTACATGAAACAACAGAATTGAAAAACAATTGAGCAGATGAATTGTGCTTTGAATTGTGAAACATGTAGAGTCCATTGAGAAGTTTACCAAGTACCACTGGCCTCTTCAGAGAAGGGGCGTGCAATAGACAAGATGTTACAGAAAAATAAATCAGTCCATTTGTATCATGACATAACCTTGGAACTGATAACAGATTATGTTTGAATTCAGGTACTAAGAGGACATGTGAAAGAGAAAAATTCTCATTAAACTGAATAGTACCAACTTTAGTGATTTTGAGAGAATGACCATTAGGTAGAAAGATAAGAATTGGTTTAGGAACTTCATGAATATCAGAAAATAATGTGCCATCAAAACACATATGATTACTAGCACCTGTATCAATTATCCATTTTGAATTTGAGGTCAAAGAATCACATCTCATAATGCCTGCAAAATTTGCATAGTTGATGGTATTAGATGTATCCGAAGATGATCCAGATTTGTCATGTACAATAGTATTTTTCTGCAAGAGCTGAAGTAAATCATGATACTAAGATGATGTGAAGGTGTGATTGGTAGATGAAGGAGACTCAGTGGAATCAACATGGTCATGTTGTGCAGTAAATGCATTAGCAGCTAACTTCTTGGCTTTGGTAAACTTGAAATCCTTAGGAAAGCCAATAAGTCTATAACATTTAGCACTACATGTCCTTGTTTGTTGTAATGTGTACAAACACATTCTTAGTACTATTGTACTTATGAGAATTCACATTCATTGCAGCAGTATCATGAACAACTGAGTACTCGCATGTATCTCTCTTTGTTTTTCATCTTGAATTAATAATGCATAAGCTTCATTAAGAGAAGGAAGAGGTTTCTTCATCAGAATATTACCTCTAACAGTATCATAAGTAGAATTGAGTCCCATTAAGAATTGAATTAGCCTCTGATCAGCTTCTCTCTTTAATAGTATAGCAGCAGATCCACAAGTACAGTAACAACACTATTTAAGTGTTCAACTCATCCCAACTTCGTTTTAGTTTGGTGAAATAAGAAGCAATATCATCAGATCCTTGAACCATCTGACAGATACTCTTCTGTAATTGATATAATTTTGCACCATTAGATTGACCATACCGATCATTCAACTCTTTCTAAAGAGCAGATGCAGTATCCGTATAAAGAACACTTTCACTGATATTTGGAGATAAACTGTTGAGAATCCATGAGATAACCATGTCATTGCATCGTTTCCAAACATGAAGTTGATTTGGATCCATAGGAGAAAGAGTAGTTCCATCAACAAAACCTAATTTGTTCTTAGCAGATAAAGCAATTGACATTGCTCTTTTCCATGCACCAAACCAGATCCATCAAATGATTTAGAAACTAGAAGCATTCCTGGATGATCAGATGGATGTAGATAAAGAGGATTTGAAGAATCGAATGATGTATTGGAAGAAATTGATGAGGATGATGAAGATGACATCGAAGCAGTAGTCGCCATCGATGTGAACGAAAACAAGAAATCGAATCGAAAATTTGATCGGAAGATGATCGGAAAAGAGTGGAGAAGATGAACGGAAAAGGATCGGAGCTAAAGCTCTGATACCATCAAAATTGAAATGTGAAAATGATTGAATTTATTAACTCGGAAGCAAAGAAAGAAGTATTAATACATCAACAAACTACTAACTAACCTTTAAATAACTAACTACGTGATCAAAACAATATCAAATATACACATACTGAAACAAATACAAATACAAACAAAACTACTTAAAATTCTTATTACAACAACTCTTTCAACATAGTGACAACAAATAAACACAAACAAAACTACTTAAAATTCTCATTACAACAACTCTTTCAACATAGTGACACAAATAAACACAAACAAAACTACTTAAAATTCGCCCGATAGAATATGAGAAGATGAAATGAAACAAAGCAATATATCTTACCCTAAGAGAGTAAGAGATAAAAAGTTCATCCTAATATAAGAGCATGTCTCATTTTCAACTATCCTGTCTTCAAATTATCACAGGGTCAAAACACATATGATATATTTCAAATTTGTCATTTTCCATTTTTTTCACGTCCTTCTTATGATAATATTTAGGATTATGATTACGAATTTCCTGTAGATCAGATTATGAAATGTTTTTTTCATTTTATAATATTAGTTCATAACGAATCTCTCAATAGTTCTGATAAAGAGTCTAGAATTATATATTATAACATCGTATTATTTACAAGATAGAATATTCTATCAAGGGTGTATAATCGGTTCTCCATCTTTCAAATACAAAACTTCGCAAATTAATCTTTTGATCTCAACACTCTCTTACAACATTTGATATGGAAATTTATACTTTTTAACATTAAAATGTTGTAACGCATCAACATAATCACTGAATGCTTTTGAAAATATTATAATTTTTTTAGAATGACTATTTCACGCACGTTTTAAATCTATCGAACTCTAAATCTACACCAATATTCATCGTAAAATTAAAACCCTTAACCGCTTAAGAAAAATACGTCTACTGCACAAATTAATATCGCTTTTATCATATCAGCTTTTCTAAAGATACGTAAAATTAAAAATAACAATAACAATCCCAAAAACTTAAATCATTCACAATAAGATTAATATATGTATCATATTGTTATATTGTTGAAGAAAAAATAAGGACTTAAGTGAAACAAGCTCCTATACACCATTCATTACACAAATTTTCTTTATCTTAAAATTTAGAGTAAATTACATTTTCATCTTCTAAATTTATAATAAATTTCAGATTTCATCTTAAACTAAAGAAATTACATTAACATCTTTTACGTTTAAAAAAACTTGCATGTAATGTCATTTTCTCTACGGACGTTAATTTGTCCTTTAAATCAAGTCATGTATCTTGCACATCAACGTATTTTGATACTTTTATGTTTCATTACATAACAATAATAAATGATTAAAACCCTCTTACCCACTCCTCTCTCTTGGTGAAAAGATGTAACACCCCCGAAAAGTCAAAACGAGTCGTAAGGGATTAGTGGCTTATTAATGGATATTTAATAGAAAAAGAAAAAAGGGTTATAGGCTAAGTTGGGTTTATGGACAAGAGCTTGAGTAATTGAGGCCCTAATCAGCCCTTACTCCAAAAATCAGCCACCATCTTCTTCATTCCAACCCTAACTCCAAAAATCCGTAGAGAGAGAAAGTAGAGAGAGAAAGTGCAAGAAACTCAAGTTTTGGAGCTTCTAAGGTCAAGGGATTGAAGATCTGGGTGTTTGGGCAACAAATCTCAAGAAAGGAGCAGCAAAACAAGGTAAGAATCGACCCCTAAACCCTTCTGTAGATCAAACCCGGATTCTA